>WSTX01000124.1:0-19377 GCA_019633405.1 Tulasnella sp. 408 | reverse complement strand
GAATGTCAGATCGACTTCAGCTGTTTGTGATCCTCCGAAACCGAACCTTTCTAAGCATGGTGTCAAGCTTTGAAAGCGCCTGGCAAATGTCATCAAGAGTCTTGGAGTACGCAGAACTACCCCTTTCCTTCTGGTCGAGAGCCAGCTTCGCATCAGTAACAAGTTGTCTGACATAAAGAGCGTCCAGGCCAGGGCCAAGGGTCGCTTCGGCGACTTGAAATGAGACGAGTCCTTCACGAGCTCTCAGGTGAGATTATACATACAGGAGCGGGGAATGACTTTCATCAATCTTTCAGGTGCCTCGGGCCAGGCGGTCTGAACAAGGCTCTTTTTGACGGTACTTAACCCAAAAAAAAAGTGAAGAAAACAAGGGGTTGGTGGGTAGCTTGTTACACTATCGGAGAGGAGACTCGTACTGGTCGTTTGTACACGTGTCGCAGAGCCGCAACCGAAAGAAATAGTCTGTTCTGGTCGTATGGGAGAGACATCCCTTATGTTGAAAAATCATATCAGCGTCTTGTCGTCAATCGACGACCAACGAAGAGAATACCTGACAGCTTGTCTCGAACATAAATGAGACGTATGCTGGATACGACAGATCGGGTGGACAGCGAGGAAGACTTTTGACGCGCTCTATAGCCTTTCTCCAAAGTGTCGAATTCTCACTAGAGAGGAGAAGAGCTCGAAACCACTTGGTAAGCCTTGAAAGATGGAGAATACCCATCGGCTCCAAATCCTGACAGACCTGCGATAAAAGTCTCAGCACAGTTTTCCAGAGGCACAAAGAGACGCAGAAACCGACTAAGATTACAAGCTCTGCCGGGAGGCTGAGAAACCCGCAGCGATTGTCGGGAGACTCGATGGGAGGGGAGTCCTCCCGTGCCCGTTTTTTGGGCGGTTGGATGGCCCTCCCCTTCGCCAACGAGTGATTTTCCTCGCCATGAGACAGACGCTTTCTTTTGTGACTGCCATCCCTGGCTTTTCATCCAATTCATTGGGGAGAAAACCGATCGTAAGGGTCCACGATCGCTCAGACGTACACACCGGTCCCAACACTCACTTCGGCTTTGCGAATGATGTGAGTCGGAGGGTGGTGGACGAAGATACTTAACTTCGTTATTAGAGGGAGGGGCCATTTCAGCTCAAGAGAAAGAGGTGAGTGGCTGAGGCGGAATGACACAGCGGATCCAAAGAGTCGCCATTGGGGTAAACTTGTTCAAGCATCCAACTCAAACCGTGGTACTCTTCCCATGACATGAACAAAATTCCTTACCACCGCAAATTACAAACGACGGAAAGGCCCACCGGTGTTGGCTCAAAGCGTATAATTCCCGGGGTTTTTAGTGAGTAGGACGGCGGCCCCCCAAAAGGGGGTCGGCGGGGAGCCTCACACTTGCAAGGACTCCTCCCCACGGGAAGCCTCTCCGAGCGGTAGCTAATGCCCGAGTTGCGCCGGGTCCCGGTGGAAGAGAGGAACAACCGGCGCCGGTAAATCGGTTTCATCCCACCACCAAAAAAAAAAAAATACAAACCACGGAAGGGCAACAGTGCGCTATATTTGAGTCAATATCGGGTGTCCCCCACGACGATTATTCCTCTTGGAAAAGACGAATCTTCCTACCGATGATGTTCTCCGAACCGCGGCTGCACGCCCGGGGTCACGTTATTTTCGCCTGCCCGGGATAACCTTTGACCATTAGTCGTAAGGTGGAATATTCCTTTTGCTAGATAGAATTTTACCATTGGAAGAAACAGTCTCCGCTTCCGCAGAATTAGTTCTAATCAGGTATGTATACACCCTTCCAGACGTCCGAAAGAGCACGTTTCAAACCCTGCCCTTGCTATTCATCTTGCTAGGAAGGTACAGGAGGTACATATGTATGGTACAACTAGCTTGTTAAACTTCGAACTTCAAGGAGATCCCTAATCACTCAAAGGGATGCACTTCAAGCCCGGATGAGGAGCCACCTCTGGTTATTTGCGCCGCTCTTGGTCCACAAGCAGATCTAATCAACGAATAAAGGGGATGTGTTTGGTCAAATTTTTGCAGAGACTGGTCTGACATAGGGATCCCAGCGTACCTTCGCGCCGTCCTGCGCACTCCCCTGAGCCAGGTCCACCACCAAGTTGGTTCCGGGAAGTTGAAGGCTGTCAATGAGGAGGTATTTTGGTAAGCGCGATGTACGTAGCATTTCCCTAAGAGACGTACTAGTATCCGTTCGAGTCGCCCTGAACGTCCCATTCAGTTTTGATGTTGTTGTTAGCGGTCGGGAGAACACCGTCTTGGAGTTGTTCGTTAGGGCGCACGGAGAGGTAAGTGCCGGTGGCAACGTTGCGGAGCCTGTAACCCTGAACGCCTGATTCAAAGTCCCACTAGACGCGAGCGCAGAATCCATGTTTAAGCATCACTAAACGATCAATCGCACTCCATGAACATCGTCCGTACCTGTTGATTGTTACCTTGAGTGACCTGATAGCCAATAATGGCGGCACCGTCGTTGGGGTTGCTTCCACTCAAGTCCATTGCAGTGCCCGAATGAGCATTGCGGACCCAGTATTTACCAGGTGGGACAGCGCCTTGATAACGGCCAGCACCTCCTCCACCACCTCCACCCCCTCCGGGTGCAGGTAGAGGTTGTTGGCCACCTGGGACGTCGCGACGGTCATCGCGGTGGTCCCCACCAAGGTCTCTGTCGACGCAAACAATCAATGTTAGTGGCCGATGGAAGGAAGAGGAGGACGGTGCGGGCTCATCGACGTACCGGACTTTCTCGAACTTCCACCTTTGTTGGCGAGCCTCAGTGTGGCCCCAGAGGTTGATCTAGTGGAGTCATAGTTCGTCTTTGGATCAGAAAACGAGGAAAAGCCGACTATGCTTTGGGTCAACTCACACTTGTGCCGTTTTCATCCTTGCCCATGTCTAAGTCGATGACACCTCTAGATCCCTTCAGGTAAATACTTTCACCATACGAGTTAGTATGCAGAGCCCTAATATATAAAAATGGGGGTAAGACGAACTTGTAGGTGTTATCGCCGGCGTCGCGGATATCCCAATGACTCGCTTCGCCCTCGGTATCCTCAGCTTCGACCTTGGTTCCGTCGCGTTGTCCATCAACATGGACGTAGCGATGGCTCGAGACGTTACGAAGGATGTAATAGTCGTTCTGCTGTCGGACCTCCCACTGGTGCCCAAATTCCGGTGAGATACGATCTTGAACCCAACAAGTATCTGAGGAAGGCGACGAACCTCTTGGTTGCCTGACCCTGGGCGGGAGTCCCATCCATGAATGGTGCCGCGGTTCTTCTCACTGTTATCGAGGTAGGTTCCGGACTACGGGCCGGGGAGGTTAGTGGGTGTTTACAGGACTGCAGCTGTGAGCGCAACCTTGAGATTTTTAATGCGGTAGACTCCCGACTGGATCGTCATGGTGAAGAGCTGTCAATACTGGAAGGGATCTCAAAATGATCCTTGGGGGAGCGGGATGATGAAAAAGCCCTCTCTTGCTGGGCTGTATTTATATGTTGAGCTCGATGATGATCGATGGTGATCGGACAACTGGAGCTGGAGGACGGTTATATCTCCGAATAACTATATAGGGTTTCCAGAAAAGTTCCACCCCAGATCTGATATCCAAGTCTAATGGAATTGGGGGTTGTCGGAGATGGGACGATGGATGGGCGGAGATGGCTGTGCAGGGTATGGGAGGTTGTGGCGTCATCAGGTGCCTGGAAAGGACTCACCCATGCGGTCCTTCCGCAATTTTGAGATGCCGAACGAACTGAGGCCTGTCGGATGGTATGATCGGCTTAAACGGAAAGTATATGCGTGTTGCTGCGACACAATGGGTGTGGTCGGCTGATGTCAATTGGTTTCCCTCCGCACCTGCAGCCGCACCGACGTCATAGCGAAATTAACTCATGGAAAGGACCACATGACATATTCGACGATTCTCGACTACAGAGAACGAGACGAATGCGATTTTATTGCGGGAGAAAGCTGGCCACAAGTCACATCAGGCCAAAGGGATAACTGCTGTTGGGGGGAGGGGGAGGTTTCGTATTCGAAGGCATGCGGCCTAGTTGAGCAAACCGACTACGCGCAGAATCCGGGAATTGAGAGGATAAGTAGAAGGCTTCGAATTCTGATTGGAGCTTAAAAGTTTAATAGGAAAGTTTCCATCGCCGGGGTGTATACCCCGCATGTCAAAACCGCGTGGTAACAGGCAATAAGTAATCAATTACCCTCCCGGTCCCTTACCAGAACTTACTCGAAAATTGACTTTTCCTCGTCCCTTGAAAGGAGCGGTACCCATGCTCTTCACAACCATCAAGGTTCACCTGGTGGAACAAAGTTTCCTATTAAGGCTGGTGGCAACTTGAACGGCAATTTCCTAAATAGCGCCCTCGTGTCCTGCTGAGGCAGACTCAGAGAGCTTAGCACGGAAAGCGAGCACCGCTCGGTGCCCTCTCTCCCAATTCCATGCCACAAGGGGATGTATTTTGCAACGTACTGAAAGCCAATCCGCCATTCACTCTCTGGTGTTCTAATTGTAACGCAGATAAGATAAACATAAACTTCACTTCACCTAAGGCTAAACATCATCACAGCGGCATTGTCAAAAATAAATATATCGAATTCCCTTTATTCATTCACCCTCTATATCTCCTTGGATTACTAGTGTATCCTTTTGGGTGGCTTACTGAATATTCTCCAAAATAGTCTAATGAGGCAGGGCCTTTTCAATTCCAGAAATTGCGTTGCACAAATATCTTTATCTAAAGTAACTCGCGGAACACGGCTTGCGATCGCCCCTGAGGGGGTGGCATTGTGCTTTGCCCTTAGGAAGGGGCAGCTTCCGTAATTAACTTCACTGCAAGTGAAAGACAAAGATAAAGCTTGCTCCGTGTGTTGGGGAATTTGACATGGAAGAAGCAATTTGGATCCGCCGATCCCAGTCGCTCAGACCACGAAGCGGGGGACGGACATCTCCGGTGGCGTGAGACCCAACGCGTTGTGTCAGGCACCATAAACGGGACGGGCATGTTACCGTGAGTTGAAATGCGATCCGTTGGTTCAGTCCTCGCCTCTATAGTTTCGATTGCTAGTCGATCAGACGTGTGTGGTGGATGACGCGTATGCCTAGCATATGTCAGTGGGCGAGCTAGCTCTGCCTTCTCGTTGACCGAAGCATGCAGCGTATTCATCTGGAGGATTAGATATCTCCGTTTTTCCGATGGTACTAAGTGCAGAGCAATCCGTGCTCGAGCCCCGCTCGAGAGGGCAGTAGATGACCGACCGCCCTCTCTTCCAAGGGTGGGGCTTTCGACGAGGATTGTCTCAAGAAGTAAGCTGAAGATCGACCGCAACGGGAACGAGGAGGCGCAGTGTTGGTGCAACCTTTCCGTGGTGAGGCAAGGTCAGCGGTGAAATCGGAGGCGAACCTCCGCTACCCCGGTCTTCTCGCGTGGCTTTGGCGCCGAGCTTTTTTTTTCGGTGATAAATTGATCGACATTCCAGTAGCTGGCTTTCCACTAAATCTCCGCCGGGCTTGACTGGGCATAACTATTGTAAAGAGAAAGAATCCGATAAGCTCCCCAAACCGGGCTTTCATAGTAATGGCCCCAATCGAAAGTAGAAATGACTCAAATAGAAGCCCCAAAGCCTCAGAGAAGCTGTGGGGCCTGTGAATAGAAGTGAAAGTATGTGACGAGTGAGCCAGGGAGGTGGGAGATCCCCGTACTCGCATATCACTGGTACTCTTAATGGAGGGATCAGGCTAAACGCCCTCTAGGGTCAGGCAACTCCATATCACTGGAAGAGAAGGGAAAATAAGCGCTCTTGAAAAGTTAAGGCCGATAAATCAAGTCTCTTATCCGGCAAAAGCACTCTGGCTCGCCGGTTTCGAAGCTGTAAGATTAAGACCAACTTTACGGAGCACTCTGGGTAACTAACCCATGGTTTCGCAGCTCAATCATAATACGCGATATACACACTCGAGGCTAGGACTAATATGTACTAGTGGGCCGTGTTATTTCACCGGATGTGTAAGCTCCATCATGGTAGGGTACCGTAAACTCCAGCACAACGACCGCTTGATCGGTTGGAAACGTTCCTCCAATGAGTTAAGCGATAACCCTCGCTAAGCTAGATCAAAGGCAATAGTGATGTAGCAAGGCCGTTTTCCATAGATTCCAGAACCCGGAAGAAATCCCTCAAAACGTAAGCACGAAAGGGAAAGTCGGTTAAAAGCATGCCGTACAGGCTTGTATGGGTTTTCCCGAGATCGCGTCTATGGGGAAAACTATCCCCAATTTGAATACCATAAAAGTATTCTTTGAGGCCTAAGAGGGAACGGCGAAGTCAGTCAGAAAAACGGTGCAAAGAGCCATGTTCAGTGCCATTGATACTCGAAATGCGAAGTTGGAAATAGTCATGAATCACCCCTTTGCAAATAATGATGATGATGGTGATAGTAAGCCGCAAGTTGGAACAATTGATCTCGGCATCGAGTTTCTCAGGTCACGACGCTCATGCCGGGAAGTACTGGTATCAGATGACCCTGTCCACAGGGTGCAATGCACCACCTCGCCAAGTCTCTGCGCCATCAATGTTATCCTAACGGCATCACCGCATTCATAAGACATTGATAGTACGTAATACATGTTGGCAAGTAAGAGTGCGAAGGCTTAATAACCGGGCATTCGTGCCAGGCGGATGCTGACTTCTTACCCGCCTTCACTAGCCTTGGGCGGTGCGGGGAGTATCAAATAGAGTGGTAGGAACCTGAAAATTTACAAAGTAATTCCGCCGTTTTCGTCAGGACAATGCGAATGCTTCGCGTCCCTTGAGAGCAACAAGATCACCGATAAAGAAGCCGCTACTAGGCACCGGTATGTCCTGAAAAGGTCCCACTTCCCAATTGCTTCGTTGATGGCTTTAGGTGGTTTGTACGTGTTTCAGTGAACTAAAATAGGCCAAAGCTCGTCAGAGCTCGAGGACAAGTGTTCGCCCCCATGAAATTCGATGTTCGATGCGTGGGGAACTGTATAGTATAGCGTAAACCCGTCCCGCGCGACGCCATCACCAGACTCCCCATTCAGTAATTGTGAAATATCAGGCCGTATCGCATGGAAGGACACTGCATTATTGCCCGTGCTAATACACTGCATAAACCAGAGTCATGTCCAGGTCACGACGATGGGCGAGATCCTGATGCACTTGAACTCATTGGGACAAGATTCATCGCCAAAGCCCTATTATGAACACTACGGTTCGACAGTGGCGAAATGAGTACCGAAACTACACCGAAGCTACTAACAGTGGTTGCCAAGGAAAGGATTCCAGGGCTGCAGTAGCCTTTGCCGTAGTTGGTTGTGCCCGCGTGGAAGGCACGTGCTGCAAATCCGAAATCGAAAGGAAGACATGGGCGATGCGGAAATTGAGTGGACTGACATGGATAAATAAAGCGCCATCCCTCTCCTTTGGGAATTAATCTTTCATATGGAAAAGATCGTGCCGGGGAAAGAAGCTACTCCATGCAAGGGCGCCTAACTCGTATCCTTTAACGGGCTTGCCCAAACTCTTCGAATGGACCAGAGACAAGACTATTCATGATGGCTTAGGTTCTAATTACCCGAGCAATACTACAAAGTTTCCTATTCTGGCTGACTTGCTTGTCAATACTTCGTACAGGTCGATGCAAATGATAAAGTGAGTTGGAAGGAGGAATGCCTCAAACCAACACCCCGGTTCCCACTTTGCTCCATCTGGCTAAATTAATATTTATTCTCAAAGCTCGCTTCTTATTTGACTGTAAAGGTCCTACCGAACGGGCGATAATTTGTGCCTTGTCCCACCGATGGGGTACGGTTAGTGGCTAAACCTGTTGGCAAACGAGGTTTTCATGGAAGAAAAAATCTTCCCAGGAGATACTCCACGTCGCTCAATTCACGTAGGTAGATAGGAGTGGCCAATAGGATCGTTTTCTAAGACCTGATCCCGCCAAAGCCACATTTGGCGGTAATCAACCGTACCGAAGGAGCCATGGTGTTTGGGAGAACGGTGCTTTTGTGGGTGAAATGATAAATCCCACTGGTCGAAAGCGCTAGATCAGAGGCGCTTAAGCCTTTTGAGCCAACAGGGTTGGTGCACTTCTCTTTCTGAAAACTGTAAGCATCCGGAAAGACCGGTGCGAGAAGGTACGGACGGTCGAACGAATGGAGATCTTTCTAGGAAGGGCGAGAGACGGTGCTTAGAGCAACAACGAACAGTTTAGAGAATATTCCAAACAAGCTAATCCTGGTGCTAAGTCCAAAACGTCCACGTCCACGAATTTTCATGAGATCTTGGTAGATGGATTGGAGACTATCGATAGTTCTCGTCTGGCCAGTACTGACCATTAAGCCATCGATTTGAATTGAACAGTTTGGGGGAGGTATTGAAGGTGCTGAAAATAATGAGAGCCTCCAGCGCCTCACGTTTCATCCTTATTACCGTTACGGTACTCCTCTAATGGAAGTGACCAGACTTCGGCCACGTGCTAATTGGTACCCATGCATGCAAGATTCCCGGAGCGTTTTGTTGGGGGCTATCGCGTGCTGCAGGCCGGAGAATCCAGATGCTACCTGCACATAAACTGACAGTGCCAATGTGGGCTATCATGTATGCCCTGGGAATGAAATCAGATCCTGCAACTCTGATAGTTGGTTGTTCTGAGCTCCAGTTTCCCGACGCCATATGTGAACGCTGAGGTCGTCACATTACCAAGTAGTTCTCTTTTGGACGTTCGAAGACATTCGACAAATCTCTTTCCTCGGTACCTACTCTCAATCCCGAGAAGATATCGGCGTGTCGTCTGAATTTGCATGTGGTTTCTTACCCTTACTATTTTCCTTTTTATCTGCATATCCAAGTCAGTATTTGATTGTTTGTGGGTCCCTTCCTTCGAACGCTTAAGTAAAGGACTAAGTCGTCACCGTAATTTAAGTCGTTTGTTCCCCCTGCTTTGGTAGAGGGTTAAAGGGGACCTGTGTCCATCACGCGCGATAGTTCAGGCACGAGCATTGTTCTGCACGCAAGCTATTTAATACTGATAATGGAGTACTCTGGCTGCTAAGAGTACGTCAAATATGTACCGGTATTGAGTTGGGTATAGATTTAAGGACGCAAAAGTGGCTCGGCAGCGTAGCTGGCCGTCCTCCGAGGACTGATGCCCTCATCGAAAAACTGAAGAACCTTGACACGCTTGACAGCTCCTTGAGTTTGTACAATCAGCGGGACTTTTCTAGTGAAAACACAGCGTCATGCACCAGCTGTGTGCTACTTGGAATCACACGGTATAGACCAGCCTGGGGCGGGGTCACGTGTATCCCTGTTGCTCGTTCCCACAGCTCGCCAACCTTCGTTTCGCCACCACCTCCAGTGCAGTAGCCTTTGTCATCAGTGGCGCACAGGGAACAATGAGCGACATACCATTCAATAGAAGGGATCAGCATTAACTTTCATAGAATGCTGTGCAGAAGCATTGGGAAGGGGCGCCACCCACACGCGGCCTCGTGGCCTCCCCTTGCAACCCGAAATATTGCCAGCCAGTGTTTACCATCCCACCCGCGCCCCCCATTTTACGTCTTCACGTACATATACTAGAGGACTTCTTCGGGGAAACAACACGCGGAGCTTACATCCTCGTGGCGTTCCAAACGTCCAAAATTTTCCAAAAGGAGCAGGTGGTGTTCAATCGCAGTTCGAACAGGGTCCTTGCTTTGGAACGCGATGACCACAGTTTATAAACTCTCCCATCTCAACACGAGGCGGTTGGACTCTTGCTTCACCACCTCCCCAGCTCTCGTGGCTTTTCACGACGTTTCTTTACTTGACTTCACGCTTCCTTGACTCTCTTTTCTTTCGATTTACGACAGGTTCCACGTTTGGCATCCCGGTTTTTTACGTTCGACTCGCTCTCTTCACACAAGCCTTCACAACACAGCCATTCCAACTTTGAATCAAACACTGAACACGACAGCCCGCCAGCACCAACATGTCCTACCTCAACACTGCTCTCACACTCGCCCAACACTCCAGCACCAACCTGGCGCACCTCGCATGGGAGCCAAAGGAGTACACGAATATGACGCCCGACCTCCGCTCCATGACCACGACCTCGCCCGCTCCGACTTCCTCCAAGCCATCATCCGAATTTCTCCGTCCTTCGTATGAAAGCCGTTGGTCCGAATCTTCCACGAACCACCCGATTCACAATACCCGATCCACTCGGAGGACCGCCATGTCCACCGAATATTACGACGAAGAAGAGGACGAAGATGACGAGCTAGAGTTCTGCAGCCCGCGCAGATCGCCCAGACCTACATATCACTCAATCTATTCGCGTTCCTCACTCTCCATCAGACTCAGTCAGGCGTTCTACCTCTCACCCACCACGGCCGGTCCCCCGCCACCCCTCCCGCCGTTCCCATCGGAGTTTGTTCCCGAGGGACTCCCTCGGAAATACACGCCGGCAGCTTCTCCGGTCGTAGGGGAGTTCGATCCGAACGCGGATGATGAGCGGTATTGCGTGACGAGGTCGAAGAGGAGCGTTGCGGCGAGCTTGAAAAAGCAGCTCAAGAGGATGTTTAAGAGGAGCTCCGGATCGGTTGCTCGGGCTCTCTAATTGCCTTGAGGAGGCATCTATGGTCAAACTTTATTCGCGCATTGATGGGCTGGTGCGCAGGACATTCCATCTTGAAAGTATATATACCCATCGAACCCTATGCTTGAAATCCTTTCTTTCACGAACTATCTTCTATGCCCCACTCCCTTTTTAGTCCCATAGTCATTCCCTTGTCTGCCGCCTTGAGCGAGCCACTACGACCTGCCTCTAGCGCAGCATGTCGGCCGCGGCTTGATGGCCGCATCTCATATCTATGTATTTGTACTGGAACAGCTCTTTGGTCTGTATTCAGTTCGATCGCTGCAATATTATTCTGTCTGAAAGTATCAATGTCCGAGTGGCCACGATCGAGAACACCAGAACATATTTTCAGGTGGGTCCGGCACAACAGAAGTTCGCTTGCATTGAGGTTCTGCCTCGTCTGGCATTAGTATTCAGTGTAGTTATGCCGATTTATACTGATCAGACGTTCCACATGGCGATCTCGGGCCACGGACAGTTGCTCTTAGGGGATTGAGGATAGGGGGTGGTGCGAATCTGTAGCCTCCACCAATCGACTTCCCACTTAGGTCGCTCAATTAGGACCACATACACACAAACACTGCCGTGCCGGCACGTATATATATACTGATCCTTCAGAGAATGTGTACCGATTGATAACAGCTGGTACCGCCCATCATAGCCGCCCGCCGCTTCAGAGTCCAGTTCGACTGTGGCGCCAATCATCCTCACCCTTTCAAACACCAAAGAGACGCGAAACTCCTAAAAGCGCCATGGATGATGAGCAGTCAGAGGCGGCAGACGCTAAGTACGTGTCAAGTTTGAATCCCGAGTTCGGGGACGCTCGGGGCTTCTGGAACAGATACGAGGAGCTCGCGGGAAGCAACGACCGCGAGTTGTCTAATGATCTGAACGCCAACCTCGACACTCTGTTAATCTTCGTACGTACTGGGACTCACTCGAGCCTTCGGTAACTGTCGCTGAACAAACCGTTTTATTCACTGGCCCTCTCTCAGGCCGGCTTATTTTCGGCAATTAACACAGCATTCATTTCCTTTACGATGCCCTCCCTATCGCCCGGCAGCTTTGATAGGACGAATGCACTCCTCGAGCTCGTCCTGCTAAAGCCAGATAACGGCACGTTCCCTCGTCCAAGTCCCTCCCCGCCATTCTCGCCGAACACTTCGACCGTGCTTGCCAACTGTCTGCTATACGCAAGTCTCTGCTGCAGTTTGCTTGCGGCGGCGGGTGCCATGCTCGGCAAAGAGTGGCTACGAAACTTCGATCGAAAGGGACAAGTGGCATCGCTTGGCGACCAGGCCCGCCTCCGCCAAAAGAAATTTAGGGCCGTGCAGAGGTGGTATTTCAGGGAGAGTATTCAATTGTTTCCCTACACTCTCCTCCTCTCCGTGGTCCTGTTTTTCGCAGGTCTCGTTCCATACCTCATCGGCATCAACAAAGCCGTGGCGGGAATAGTAATTGCATTTATCGCGTGTGGGGTTTCTGGTTGGATTTTCACGATTTGCTCGTGTGTAATGGACCCATACAGTCCATACCAGACTGTCCTCACGTACTTCATTCACAACTCTCTTCATCAGGAGGAGCACAGGGAGGGAGCGCCTCAGGTAGTGCTTGATACAGGGACTGCTCCGAATGCGGAATCGGGAAACACGAATGTTGGGACATCCCAGAGCCCTCCACCATCACCAATGATCCTCAGAAGGGGAGAAACCATGGGAGACCGTAATAATTTCTTCCCCCTGAATCCTAGCAGGACCTACGACTGGAATGGCCCAGGCCCACTGCGAGTTTCATCATTTGCGCCCGGCGCCTTTCCTATAGATTCCGCAGGTGATACCCTTCATCTGACCCGCAGGGGATCACAGTCTCAATTTTTCCTAAACGATGATGAAAAACACACGCTGAACGCGGAAACGGTCAATTGGCTCTTGGGGATAACTTCCAAGCCCGAGGACTTACTAATTGTGGCGCAGAATCTTTGTTGTCTTGAATTCGGAGCCCGCAGGATCATCTTGCAAGACTCGGCTTCGTGGCAGCGTCTCCTATATTTTGCGCTTGACGCGCTCCAGCGTTGGAGAGACCGCCCAGAGCAGGACAACAAGCTGACGGCGGAGTTTTTGGGAGCAGGATTATGTCGGCTACTGATGGATGAACCAAGAAATGGCGCCAAGTGGCAAGAGGTTCGACGTCAGTTTAAAGAAAAGTTCTTCCAATCCACCAAATCCAGCATCGCCAGGGTCGTGTCCCTCTCAGTTCTTAAATCCGTTCTCATAACAAGTGATAACATCTGGCAGAACGAGCTCGAAGAGGCTGAATACGATCTTCGAAAGGTCTTTCTCCAGACCCAAATACACGAACGTAGAAACGAGAGATGGACCATCTTGGTAGGAGCTATTCGAGTACAGTACGACGACGTCATCCTCAACCTACTGGCCGTCCTGATCTCGGCTCGGTCTGATCCGACTCGAAGTACCTCAGACTTGCAAGAGCTAGCAATCAAAGCGTATAAAGGGTGTGTTTATGTCATTTCGGATCAATAGGGAGGAGCCTGCCTTGACGCCTTTTTACACAGGGAGAATCTCGTCGAACACCTGGCCGACGCCTTAACCGCGCACGACAAGGTCTTTGGTACAATCAGCAATGCCAGGCAACTAGACGCCTTGTCCGAGATATATGCAGCATTCATGCAGAAGGTCCACGACTATTATCGATCAGGTGAAGTCGACCCTCGATCCCTCGATAAACTGCGTCAGCCATTGCCCGAGTTCATTCTTGGCCTCATCAAACGAGTCGACGTCAAAGAGCGCTGTACCCTCACATGGATCCGCTCAGTCATGAAAGCAGTTGCTACAATCAGGGTGTTCAAGATTGGCGAAAGCAGTCGCGACGCTATATATGCGGCGTTGGACTATATCATTGCCGGATCCAATACTTGCCGACCGGAGATGGATGAGTTCAACCTTCAGCAGTTTACCTTTTCCACCTTAAAGGCCGTTGCACGAGACTTCCCCGATTTACCCGCCAAATCCCTTGGAGACGTTCCCGGCATCGTCCCATACTTGGTATCGACAGCGGATGGGCTCGACAAGGGGAGATGGCTGACATATTTCGCCGAAAATCCGGCCATTTGGATGCCAAAAGAGCCCGATGCAGATCACCCTTGGAAGGAGAGCCCCTTCATTTCCAATCTTCTCAAGGGCTTCAAGACCGCCAACGACCACAAGGAACAGGAGGAATTAGCTTCGATTATGGTTCACATTGCCAAGTCAACATCGGACTGGTGCACGCAGCTGATATCTACTTCAGATGGACTCGCTCAAGTGGTCGAGGAAAGCATAACTTCGGAGGTTTCGGCTCGCATTCCGGTGGTCATCGCATTACGTCCATTGTTGGAAGTTTTCGCTGGGCACCCAATAGTAGACTGGGGTACAGACCTGATGTATGGGATAGTCCGAAACCTTTCCAACTCCATCGTGGCCAAAGACTCTGATCTCCTTCGATCCCTCGGAAAGCCGGATAGTAGAGTCAACGTTGCAACCCTAATCGAGTTCATCAAGCATGTCAAGGGTCGCCGGACGTACGAAGGTTCAAGCTTGGCTACGATCGAACAAGCACTCAACCGCCTGGAGAATATTCGCCATCCACCACGACCCAGCAAACTTGCCACTTCATGATGGCAAGGTTCTAAGCATCAACTCGCTAGCTCATTTTTTCTTGTTATAGTAGCAGTGTATGGACCTTGGCCGTAACAAACGTATTATAAATTAGTTTCTACGATGGGGTATTGGTGTTTTCGATCGCAGATATCGAAATGTGTGTTGGTATTAGGTTCTTGTCTACCATAAAAGGTTAAGATTAGGTCACGTGAGGGCGCTCCCCGCAACACGGAAACGTGAAAGACCGATTCCCCGCCGAAAACCCACGACCAGCCCGGCTACTGGCGTATAAACAAGGGTGTCTTTTCATCGATCTTATAGGCGCTCAGTGTAGCAGTTCCGTTGCTATAGATCACGTAGCTTGAGAACCGAAGAGGACAGAGACCAGCTTCAGCCCGATCGTTTGGACGATGCAGGATATAGAATTCTACTCACGTGTTTTTCTTCCCTAGAACTATTTCTGGTCCTGATAATCCCGTTTTATCGGCGACAAGCTCTTTTAGTTGGTCGACGGTCGTGTTGGCGTTAGCAGTAACGGTGACTGAAAAGCTGCCCATGTGGGTGATATGCACCGAGCGGGCTCCGAAGATAGACTCTCACCCTGACGCCCCAGTTTGTCCGAGACGGTTAGCTGATCGAGCAGATCTATCAGCAAAAATCCCGATCCGCAGCGATGTGCCACGCACTTTGAAGTCTGCCATGCGTGAAGAGGGTGAAGGGGGCTAGCGGTGTGTGGTTGAATGAAGGCGATGCGAATCACGATGGTCTCCGTATTATATGGAATAGCCTGTCTTCTCACGCCTTCCTATTGTAGCCAAGTGGCCAAATAATTTGAACAGAGGATTTCCGGGGCTGGTTCCGGCCGAGGAATGCGCGAGTATTGCGCTGAGTGACCCCTGACCAGGATCCTCCTCGTCGACGCCCATTCTCGATGCCTTGATTCTCGCAGGACGATGATCGTAATGGAGGAGAATCCGCTGTGGTTGGAATTTGTTCTAGTTGATAAGACTTCAGTTTAGGGGGAATGTTCGCCAATCTAGACTGAGAGCACGTGGGAATACCAAATAGACTCTTCGCGTACACAGCATCCTCCGCAAACCCCCGATCTACTGCAACAGCCTCGCACAGCGCTACGTACATTCGGGAAATTCGCTTGATACGCATCTATTGGGTCGGACTTGGGAATTTATACTTGTAGCTGATGTCTCCCTACCAGTCAAAGAATTTTTAAGTTCTCTTGCCTAAACTTACGATGTATTTCTTCAGGCCGTGTTCCCCAATGTACTCCCGGAAGGGGAAAGGGAAGGGAGGAATGACCTGAGCTATCTTAACGGACCAATAAGCGGGGGGTTTCAAGAGGCGTCCGGGTTTCTGCGACACTGTTTTGCTTGGCGGAGGGGAAGTTGGAGGAAACGTATCCTCTGATATGATGAAGAAACTCGAGGGCCGCATGCATACCTTAGCTCCCGAGTGTGCAAGGTTAGGTCGGTACACTTGGGTGGGGTCGTTAACGGGATCAAAGGGCTCGATTTCCCAATTGGGCACCGTCGCTCCAGCTTGAATCCGACCCAGTTATTACATTTCCCATACCTCCACCAGAACAGACGCACAATAAGCAAGCTAAGCGTTGTCACGGAGGGAATGAAGCGTAGGGCAAGACTCACCGGAACGGTGATTATTCCAGTGTCTACATTCGAACTTAGCCTCACAGATAGTGTCACTGGAATTTAGTCTTTACCGTGTCTGTACCAGGCCTTCGAGGTCATATTGGCAACGCATATCTGAAGGATTGCTGGAATCGCGCGACCGCAAGGCAGTTGGCCCTCAAAGTCAATTGAGGGATCATGTGAGAGCTAGCAAGTCGATGGCTCCAGAGCACCACGCTTGCAATTGCGTGATTAGATGACTCGAGTGCGTATAATTACGTATGAATACATCAAATGACGTGAATGTAGCAAACCAAATTCGAAGAGCGGGTACAACAATGGTCCATCTTTTAACCTTCGTCATAAGTTGCTTCAAGGGTGATGATGCCTTGAGTCGAGCTGACACTAATAATTCGCTCATGTCAAGAGAATAAATTGGTGTACCCTGGTGATTCGAACACTAGTACCGCAAACCAGAGTCGCTGACGCCACTCCCGACTGGAACCGGCATTAATATAGTAATAAGGACTACAGTCCATTCATCAATCGCGTAGTCGTCTAGCGTGGCATTATCATTCCAGTAGATTATATCCCTGCATGAAGATGAGAGGGGGAACGACCCGGACAGAGTGAGCATCTGTGGCGAGAAAGGGGAGAGAGGCGAGGCGAACGAACACACCTGCTCCTCAGCATGGTAATCGGTATCCCTGTACTTTGGAACACAATTCTCTTCAAATCTCTTATAGTCATACTGGGATTGGCATTGACTATCACTAACGGTGCCATCAGTCATTTCGTTCATTCCGTCGAATGTCAGGTCCTGAGTGATCTGCTTACACCTACGGCCAATCGGATCTGTGAGGCTCAACTGCATGAATCTGTCCGTATCAGTCATTACGAGAAATGAAGCTTGACACTTACTCGAAAGGTGGACATTTCAGTTAGCGGTCTGGAAAGGGTGGAGTGGCGGGAGGTTGAAAAAGGCGGAATCGAATCAGGTTCTAGCCTGTGATATACTGGACGATCACCCTCGTTCTCAGGTTGCGCAGTGACTTGAACTCAGTGCCAGTACGGATGGGCTGGTATCCAAGGTTGGGTTCGGCCGAGAAAGTTGAGAAAATCGGGAACGGGATGATGTGTGCGCCGTACACTCGCCACGCCCTCTTTCACATTTTCAATGGGTAACGCCGTCTCATCCCTCGTTCCATAGTAATTCCATATCTCCTTCGCTCGAATCTCTCGAATCTGTGCCCTCCATGCTCTCTCTATAGCGGGACATACGATCTAGGTTATCAGATACTGTAGCTGACCGCAAACCAAGTTCTTCCCCACAGTGGACGATGGGAGTCCAAACGTTACACGCATTCCCTTCTGTTCGAGCCGTCCAATCTTCAATGTAGGCCGGCGTCTATTGTCGCGAGCCTCAACGACATGGGCTTTCTGCTTGCCGTGAACACCCCACAATCGTTACTGCTGGAGAATCAAGCCACTTGAATCTGACAGTCCAAAGAAATGACCGGCAGAGAGCAGGCTTCGGAGGTGGCATCAGAATGCATAGACCCAAGCGCAATCCCGCGCGGCCTCTGACCGGTGGCTGGCGGTATATAATCCACCACCGGTTATTGCCGCAGCCTTATGGTATTCCCCCTGGCCTTCCGCCGTTCCAGCACTAATGATCACTAGCTTCATAAGAACAGAGCTAAGCATGCCAAGCCTTGCCACGTAGGACATGGTACAGGGTGTCTTGTCCGGTGGCCAACACTTTTCCTTCTGGGGTTAATGTAAAATTCAAATTGCCTGGCGAAGAGTGGCGTCGGGTAACGCTTATTTCGAAAGAGGAATCACTTGGCTTTTCGAAGTTGAGAAATGTTGCCTGACGAGTGAGTCGATATCTTTTAGAACGGCACAGTGGGAAGTTCGTCGAAGGCGGACGTTGTTCTTCAGGTTAGCGAACATAGAATCATTCGGTAATTTACCTCGATCGTACATATTCCTTCTACAGTGAACTGCACCCTACCGCGCATACCATTGCGTGATTAAATGATTCGAATGCGTATAATTAACGTATGAATACATCAAATAACGTGAATGTAGCAAACCAAATTCGAAACGCGGGTACCAACAAAGGTTCATCCTTTTTAACCTTCTCCCTCTAGGAGCGTTACTCCGAAACCTCCAGGGCCTTGACGATTCCGAACGCGGCAGCGGCGGCACCACCGCCGACCAGCAACATGCTGATAGCACCCCAAGCGTAGCCGCGGTAACCTCCTGTCGCGCCGGTAACGTAGGTCTTGACAGCACCGAAGATCAGGAGGATGACACCCGTGACGATGCAAGAGTAGATAAGTGCGGTTTGGACGTTGTCGATGAAAAAGTATGGCATGAGTGGGATTAAGCCGCCGAAGAAGTAGCCTGAGCCGATTGTGAGGGCGGAGATGTAGAGTCTCTTGGTGGGGACTTCCTCTGTCGAGCGGAAATTTGTCAGTGAGCCTGGCGAGAAGACCAACGCAGAAATAAGACTCGCCCATTCCTTCACCGAACTTCAACAAGAACGCCGTCAGACCGACGTCGTCGCTCCACTTCAGCCGGTCCGCTCCTCCTTCGACATCTCCGTTCGCAGAGCCGTTCAAGGCCCGTCCGGCGGCATTGTTCTTCCCTGGAGCGCAGTAGCCTCCGTTCGCAGCCAACATCTCGTCCTCGACCTTGCGGAGGTTTTCTGCCACGGCCATGGAGACCTTTTCGTCTACGCCGAGCGGGCCGAGGACGCCGTGGACCTCTCGCTCGATTTCGCCATCGCACGACCGTTGCACGCGTTCGCGCGTTTGTTGCCGAAGGTAACGGAAGTGGTCTCGTTCGGATTGAGATGCGACTATAGGAGAAGACAGGAGGGGGGCGAGTTATTATTAGTCTCTCTGTGCGATGCGATGCGTGGGGGAGTGAGAGGGGGGAGGGATAGATTTTTGCTCGCGCGGCCAATCATCGATGGCGAATTTCATTAGCCTCCCTCAGTGAGGAACGATAGGGCGACGCATCTCGAGCTCGCCGCGTGACCGGTGCCGGTAAAGTGAAGGAGAGTTTAGGCATCTCATAGCCGAGCATGTGGAGAACTGGTATGGAACGACGAATGGGATGGGTGGGACACAGGCGACTTACGGAAACCGCCAACGCCCATACTAATCGCCCCGGCGATGAGCTCAGCGAGTCCACCGAGTACGACGATTCGTGAGCTTCCAATGCCACTCAGACCGGCTGTCAGGGCGAATGGGACGGTGAGGCCGTCTGACAAGCCTATAACGCTAAGTGCCGGCCGACCAGCATAGGGACACGACGCTCGGTCAGCATCCGAATTTTCTTCAAAGAAACACGACGGCGAAAGGTAAACCGACA
>WSTX01000123.1:0-19460 GCA_019633405.1 Tulasnella sp. 408 | reverse complement strand
GCTGGTCATGTTCGGTAGCGGAGGTGATCGTTGCGCATAATCGTCAGACGCGGCTCATTTCAACAATTTGTCTCATGTTGTTCCACAGATGCTCCCAGGGTAAAAAAGCTTCGATCCAAAACCTTGGGGTAGACGGTGCGAAGGAAGCGAGTGGGTTCACGCCTGGACTTCAGAGTGGCTTTACGTGGCAGCATATCGACGAGGATCTCCATTTAAGAGGAGAGAGGCCGACTGGAAGTGGGTCGGCGAAAACAATACCCCCTCCAGTCGTCGGCTTTAGACGGAGTTAGTGCGACATGCAGCCCTTCCGTGATTCAAGCTTGACAAAGCAGTGGAATGAGAATGATAACTGGCTCCCGAGCTCTACGGTATGCGTGGTTTATCATTGGCTTATTACCATGACGCGGGCCTTGTCTCTGTCATCGTCACGGCGGTATTGAGCGGGGAGGTTTGGTACAGAATGTTCTTGACCAGTTTTTAAAACTAACCCTTCCAAGATTATGAGTCCAGATTCAGATTTGCAGTGGTAGTGGAGTACAGGTTTCTTGATATGGAGTTTCACGAATCTAACCCCTTACAAACGGAGACTCGGCTAATTCGCGTCACGTTAATAGGGGTTTCTGTGGACGTAACGTTGGAGAGTCTGGATCCCTTCACATGGTTTGGATATCAAGTCAAATAAGACTTCCTGGATGCCTTCTACTTCCGGATCTATGGCAGCGATGAAAGGGTGAAGCTTAAGATCACAAAGACCAATCATAACCAACATTCCGAGGTAACACCCCAGCAACGGCCGTCAAGAGAACAACCTGGACAAAGGCGAACTCAGACGACTGCAGCATCCTTTTCCATTACATATGAGTCTTAACTACCGTTCCAGTGATGTCTAACCTTTTACCGAGTTTCGTGACTGTCCGGCGACCAGTTACCGACACCATCTTAGCTTCAGAGTGGACAATGAGCGCTGTCTTTCACTCACTCTTTGCCTTATGATGACACCTTTCATTGATTTCTAGCTAACTATAGACTCCTCTTGGTTGAGATAGCAACGTGCCGGATTGCAACAATATGCAGTGTAGCATCAGCCAGTAATGCGGTTCACCATTGTGCCATGAGTCATGGTGACACCACTCCCAATTGTACTACGATCACCATTATGCCACAAGTCGGATTGTCCTCCGAACTCTCTCTCCATTTTAGTAGCCATCGCGGAGAACTTAGCCAGCCAGTCTTTGGGTAACCACATGCCGCTACACGATTACACTAAGGGTACTCATGTTCGCTGGGGAGATTTACGGTTTAAAAAGCGGCCCTACTGACGTTCACCTCGGGCCCCGCACCAATTCGATACCCACCCACCATCCACCACTCACCTCGAAAACATCATCAGCTACTGATTTCTGACAAGAAATACTCTGACGATGGAATCCTTTTCAACTGTCCAATTAGACTACACCTCGACCTCCTCCGCCGCGTCTGATGAAACCCCGTTGATCGTGAATCTGACTAAGGGCCCGATAAATACCGACTACTGTGTGATTGTATGAGCCATTGCTATCAAGGTGAGGATCGATTGACCTGAAGCATGCGCGTCAGCCAAATGACTGATGATGCATCCAAAAGAGAAAGACAAAATTCGATCCCGGCCAGCTCGCCAAGAACCCGAGCCGCCCGCTGCCGTTTCGCCTCCTGCCCGAGGTCGCCACTGGATCCGCCTGGGTTAGGATAGGGACTCGATTTTGGCTAGCACTCTGGGGTTTTGTTTTCTTCTCTCTAGGGATTGTGTCTATTCTCGCTTCTTTATCTTCCTTTTATAGTATATATCTACCGTTTTTATCCAGGTTCCTTTGATTCCTTCTCGAATTGACCCCCGTATACTTGCCTCTTTGCGATCTCCTGCCCTGCGCTGGCCGCCCTGTTTGGCAA
The DNA here is from genome assembly GCA_019633405.1 of Tulasnella sp. 408. Classification (NCBI taxonomy): domain Eukaryota; kingdom Fungi; phylum Basidiomycota; class Agaricomycetes; order Cantharellales; family Tulasnellaceae; genus Tulasnella; species Tulasnella sp. 408. The sequence continues at coordinate 17,534 of WSTX01000123.1, read as the reverse complement.
AGTCAGGTCCTTGCAAACTATACATCTGCATTTAAATACCCGAGGTGTCCAAGGTACCAAATGTATACATATGAAAAAAGGAGCCATAATTTATATTGAAACTAATGATCATCCTCTGAGCCCTCGTTGTATTTTGCGGAATCGGAATCGCTTTGGCTTTGGCCCGAGGTGCCTAATCCTGAGCTGGCAACAACCCGCGTATGGGTCGGACGACATCCGCACAGCGCCGTTAGGATTAGACCCTCGCTGGTTTACTGAACGCTGGGAAGTAATCCTTCAGGATATTCTGTGCCATTTTGTGCAGCTCAGTTCGGTAGATGCCGTTCCTATATCGTACCGCACGGAGTAGCTTGATTCCATCCCCGGCTTTGACCGTTTCCACCGCGGCCTTTCGTCCATCCCATCGCGTCTTCACGAGGACGAGGATGCCTTTGAGCGAGACTTCGACCGAACGATAGTCCTTCAACGTCAGCCCCAAGCAGAACGCTTCGAGCGAGTTGGTCTCGAGAAGTGTATCCAACAGACCGAGCTCGCCCTGACCCCAATTGCATGCTATGCTCGACAGGGCCCACACTGCACCATCCCTGGATCCGGAGTTATCTTGGGATTCCGAAGCCACATTAACTAGGATGGGTACGAGTCCGGATGCGATTAGAGCTTTGGTGTGCTTCAGAGCACCGACGACCAAATCTGAAGTGGCCCAGCATGCATTATTCCGAATGTGGCCATCCTCAGATGAGATGCAGGTTTTGAGGCTATCGAGGATACCAGAGTCGACCAGACCCTCCGTACCATCTACACTGAAGCGTATGATTTGACAGACACAGTGGAGGGCCTCATGCTGTGTCTCAGCCTCTTTGGAAGCGCAGAGGCGGGATAGTTTGGGTATTACGTCGGTCTTGAGGACTTCCTCGACTCTGGCCTTGTCCACTAGAATGCGCCTTAGACTCCTGAGTGAGAACTCGAGAGATCCAGCTGTTTCGTCGTCTTGATCTCCAATATAGTTGCAGAGGACGGGGATCATTTGTTCGGCCTATCACGGGAAGCTCGATGAGGGGTTCGTATGTAACGTCGCAAACCAGAGCAACATACCACTTCTTCCAGTACTTTCCCTCCGCTTGAGTGCGTGTAGCTACTAATAGCGTTTGCCGCCCAATACACAGTACTCTTGAGGTACTTCGACGGATTGGCCAAAATATCCAACGGTGGCTTTAGCCCTCCTTCCTTTATCACCTTCTCCCTCGATTCTGGGGAGTCTGAACCAATGTTTCCCAACGAAAGAAGAGCTTTGTTCCGAAGGACGGCGTCATTGCTCGATGAGGCGATGTCGATAAATAGGGGTAGAGCACCCGCATTTATGGTCGCTGGCGTTTGTGCTGAGGATCCGGCAGTGATAAAGAGAAGAATCGAAGCGACCCGGATTTGTAACTCGCGTTCATCTGCTGAAGATAGCATCTCGACAAAAGTGGGGGCAAGACCAGAGTCGATGGTTGCTTGTACGGCAATGCTTTCCCGTCTTTGGGCCAGGCGATGGATTTTCCGTACGGCTTCTAGGCGAATACTACCATCATCCGAATTCATTGAATCGACAAGTTCGGCTGCAATCTGAGATAACAGAAGAATAATATGAGAAGGGTGGACAAGCAATGATATTGGCGTCTCTCTCTTACCAGTCCATCATCTGTGACGTAGCCGTCCAGCACGGATTCATTGAACTCCTCGTCCTCGTATAAGTCCTCGTCGCTTTTGTCTGTAGCGGGCTCACTTTGAGCAGGGAGAGCTTGGGCGTCGACTAACACGATATCCTCCGTTTCCATAACTGATGTCTAGTGACCAGAGATTGCGTCGTATGCTTGTTGTGGAATGCAGAGCTTCACCGGTCGCGGACATCGGAGCCAGCGACCGTATGTTCTGGATTCGCGTGTGTCAAGACCCTGAAACCAAGAAGTACGGTTTGGAAAACCTCGGGCCCCGGCGGTATGCCAAGCAGGAAAAAGAGACATGGTTGGACTCGGAATTCGAAATGACTCCCGAGGGCTGAGTTTTCGCGTTCCTGCCCTCGGCCTTAGGACGGATTTATCGCATCCAAACGCCGCTGACCATGCCGCATGCATGGTAACTATCCGAGTTTGTTCGGGGAGGCTCATGATCAAGCGATGTTGCCAGTCGATTGGGCAGCCCGCGCAGAGTAATTTTATAAGGTTACAGGAGTCTAAGTGAATTGATTACAAGGAAGGTACTGAGCGATGCGAATGTATGAAGACCAATCAATTAAATCCGCGCTGGCAGACTGAATTCGGGAAAGTGATTCGTCAAGATTGTTTGGGCAACCTTGTGAAGATCCGTTCGGTAGATATCATTCCTGAATCTCACCCTGCGGAGTCGTTCGATTCCATCTACAGCTTTAACCCTCTCCACCGCGCGCTCTCGCCCCTCCCAATGCGTCCCCAAGAACACGAGAAGCGCTTTGAGCGACGGTTCAACACCGCTGCGGTTCCTTAAAGTCAAACTCGAGCATAATGCTTCTAGAGCGTCGGCTTCTAGAAGTGTGTCAAGTATCTCGTGATGGGTTTCCCCCCAATCGGTAGCTAAATTGCCAAGAGTCCACGCTGCATTGCTTCTGGCCCCAGCATGCTCTTCTTGATCCAATAACATTTTGACAAGAGTGGGTACGAATCCTGCTTCGATTAAAGCCTTGGCATGTCCGAGTCTATCGACGACTAGATTTGAAGCGGTGAAACATGTTTGGCTCCGTTCGAGGCCGTTTCCAATTGCTAGACGTGTTTTCAAGACGTCTAGAATGCCAGCGTTGATAAGGCCCTCCACACCATCTGCACTGTACATTACAATTTGGTCGACGCAAAAGTACGCGTTTCGCCGGGTACCAATCTCTTGGGAAGTGGAGAGATGCACCAGCCGGGGAATGAGATTCGTCTCGCGACATGCTTTGTTGACTGAGACCGCATTCATTAAAATGTGCTGGAGGCTGTGCAGAGACTCCTGAAGAGATTTGGTCCTCTCATCCTGCTGGTATAGAATATATTTGGAGAGAACTGTGATCATCCGTGTCTTCTCCGCAAGAAAAGTTCGATCAGGCACATTAGTGAGGCGAGCAAGAATGGCATACCATTTCATGTTCTGGGACATTTCGTCCGTTTGCTAGAGCATAGGAGCTCAAAGCGTCCGCCGCGTGGTATAGATTGCTCTTTGCGTACATCGATGGATTGGCCAAAACATCCAACATTGGCTTCAGCCCTCCTGCCTCAACCAGCTTCTTTCCCAAGCGATTGCCAAGTCCGATGTTCCCCAGGCCAAGGAACGCGCAGTCCCGGATGGCATCAGACTTGGCTGACGAGGCGAGACCGATAAGCCTCGGGAGGACACCAGCTTCAACGACTGCTGAAACTTGCTCCGGGGTACCGCTGGTAAGGATGGGCATGATACGGATGGCTTGGGTTTGTAACTCCACATCCTCGGAACACATCATTTCAGTGATGGTTGAAAGAAGATCCGAGTCTAGTATTGGCTGAATGGCCATGGATTTACGGGACGATGCCAGCTGGCGGAGCTTTGTCACTGCCTCCAGACGGGCGTTTCGATCATCGGAGCGGAGCCCCTCTATGATATCAGGTGCAATCTACACGACCAAAGAAGGTGTTATCAGTGACAAAGGATAAAGTGCCATACGCATTATAGTGCACCTACTTGGCTATCATCTGTCATATATCTAATCAAAACGCTTTCATCAATATTCTCCTCTTCATCACCGTCGTCTTTCTCAGGATGATTTGTTGAATTCTCTATCACGATGTCTTCTGTCTTCAAGCTCATGCTGACGAAATGGGAAATTGAGTTGTGGTTTAGTGTTGGAATTGGCCAACTGGGCGAGTCATAGAGAGCTTTCGGGTAAAGAGCTACAAACGCCGTCTACAGCTCCTAACTACGTATACATTACCTAAAGTTCTTGGGTTTCATCATATCCTGCCAAGCCCAGTAGTTTTACTAAACTTCAAGTGCGCCAAGCGTAAGAGAAGGTTGGGAACAACAGAAGACCTCGATTTCACCTCAACTGCCACCGGCACTCACTGCATCGTGTCTGCCAGGTTTTCTCGAACGGGGTCACATCAGCGTTATGTAAGCTGCAGATACGGGAAGCGGTCCTCTAATTATCTCTCTATACTAAGCTTTCTCTTTGGAAAATTGGTATGGTTTTTGCTATGAGGGTGTCGGGGGGGGGGAGGGGGTATCCTGCATTGGATGTTCTTGTTCACGCGTCGCCTTGGCTTAACCATATCGGGGCTGCCACGGTTGGTGCTAGCCATCATACCAGAATAGCTTGATAAAAATAGAGCCTGCTGTTATTTATATCTGAGCGTTAAACTAAGCTAAACACTTACTCGGTCTTGGAACGGATTCATCGCGTATGAACGCCACGACACACGGTGCGCTCATTTTGGGGTTTAAACTTCTTCAGGAGGCTCATTCGATATTGCCCGTTGCCTGGATAGCCTGTGCTGGCTAACGTGCTCAGTCGAAGACAAGTCGCAGGAATCCAAACAAATCAATCACGAGTACATTACTCAGCACTGCGAATCTACGAAGACCTATCAAATTATATCCGCGCCGGGAGGCTGAATTCGGGGAAATAGTTTGTCAAGATTGTTTGCGCCAACTTGTGACGCTCCGTTCGGTGGACATCATTCCTGAATCTCACGGCCCGGAGTCGTTCGATTCCATCTCCAGCTTTAACCCTGTCCACGGCGCGCTGTCGCCCCTCCCAGTGCGTCTTCACGAGAACTAGGATCCCTTTGAGCGACACCTCAATTGCGCTTGAGTGGACGGAGGGTAGAGCCGAGCAGAATACTTCGAGGGCGTTGACCTCTAGAAGCATTTCCAGTATCTCGTGATGGTCTTGCCCCCAGTTGGTAGCGAGGCTGGAGAGAGTCCACGCCGCATCGTTCCTGGCGCCGGAACCATCTCCTTGATCCGATAGTATTTTGACAAGAGGGGGTACGAGTCCTGCTTCGATTAAAGCCTTGGCATATTCCAGTTTGTCGACAACCAAATTGGAAGCGGCGTAACAAGCGTTCTTGCGTTCTTTACCATCCTCAGAGGCCATATGGCCTTTGAGGACGTCGAGAATGCCAGCATTGATTAGGTCGCCCACACCATCTACGCTGTAAAGAATGATTTGGCGGACGCATTGGTGCGCTTGGTTCCGGATATCTTCGTCTTGAGATGTGCAGAGACGCACAAGCCTGGAGATGAGATTCGGCTCTCGTGCTTTTTCGACCGTGGCCTCGTCTTGTAAGATGTGATGGAGGCTGTGTAGGGACTCTAGAAAAGATCCCGCCGTCTCGTCCTGCTGGTATAGAATGTATTTGGAAAGTACTGGGATTATCCGTGCCTTCCCCACAAGAACAATTCTATCAGAGACGCTAGTGAGAGTGGGCAAGAAGCACATACCACCTCCTGCTCCGGTATCTTTCCCTCACTTGTATGGGCATAAGAGCTTAAAGCACTCGCCGCTTGGTACCGATGGGTAATTGCCTCCGGCGATATATCGTCCAAAATAGCCAACATCGGCTTCAGCCCTCCTTCCTCGACTAGCTTCGTTCCCAACTCATGAGAATCTCCACCAATGTTCCCCAGTACAAGGAAGATGTAATCCCGAAAGTCATTAGACTTGGTCGATGAGGCGAGACCGATAAGCTTCGGAAGGGCACCCGCTTCGACCGGAGCTGAAATCTGCTCTGGAGAACCTTCGCCGGTAATGACGGCGACGATACGAATGGCCTGCATTTGTAGCTCCAGATCGTCGGAACATATCATCTCAATGATGGTTGGAAGAAGATCCGCGTCTAGTATTGGTTGAATGGCGATGGATTCACGGTGAGATGCGAGTTGGCGGAGCTTCGTCACCGCTTCCAGGCGGATGTTTCGGTCAGTCAAACGGAGGCCTTCAACGATATCAGGCGCAATCTACAGGACCAAAATGGATTTTCAGCCAGATGGTATGAGATGCGAAACGCATCACGGTGCTCTTACCTGGTTATCATCTGTCATATACCCATTCAACACGCTTTCCTCAACCTTCTCCTCTTCGTCACCATCGTCTTGGTTAGAGTGATTCGTTGCATTTTCTGTGACGATTTCTTCTGTCTTAGAACTCATGATGACGATCCGGAAATAGAGCTGTGTTGTACGGTCGGAAGGAGCGAACGGGCTTCTTGGAGAGACTTTTTTGGGCACGGAGCTCCAAACGCCGTCGATAGCTCTCGGCGAAAGTGTCTTGGTTTTATCGCCTGCCGCCAAGCCCAATTGCTTCGTAAAGCCGGCGCGCCAAGAGAAGGGCAGGAACAACTATCTCCCGGAAAAGTCGATTTGGTTCCCGCCGGTCGCCAGTTCATGTTGGCCTGTCAACGTGGCTTGAAACAGGTTTCTGTCATCGTTATGTAAGATTTGGTTGCTCCCCAACAACCCTGACCAGACCCTGACCTTTCTTCTTTTCATCCGCGTAGTCGACGTCTCACGGTTTATGTGACCACATAAAGAGCGACCAATTCTCGTACAATGGTTCCCCAGTTTATGCGCACTCGGTTCATGAAGTACGCCAGCCTGAGTCTACAGAAGTTATATCCTTCCGAACGTATCAATTTTCGTGGCGCGCTGTTCATCCCGTGCGAGTCAACCTTCAGCCGCGGCCTCCCGACTTCGCTTGCTCTCCGCATTGGGTTAAGGAACTATCCTCTACAGCTAAGTCCACAGGAACCCCGCTTTCATAAGACGTAAGGCGAACAGAAACCCAAGGGAATGTTGGGATCAACTGTCTGCCGGAGGCTTCGATACGACCTTGGCTCAGGGTTTTTAACCTGCCTGCCGTCCCCCGGTGCATCTGTGCCCGCCATGTTGTCTCGAACGGGTTCGGATCAGCGTCACGTAAACTGGGGGGGACTCGTGAATCGCTTCTCATAGTGAATCTGAGATCCACGGATCTTCTTCGGCCAGTTGGTATGGTTTTTTTTTTGCTATGAGGCTGTCAGGGATGTCCTGGATTGGATATCCTCGTGGACGCGTCACCTTGGGTTAGCCACACGAGGGCTGCCACCGTTGCTGCTGGACATCATAGCAGGATAGCTAGCAGAGGTAGAGATTGCTATCATGCTCTACCATTAAACTAAGCTAAACACTTCCAAATTGTTTGGTCTTCGAACAGATTGATCGCATTCAAACGGGCCAGTGGTGCGGTCATTTTCAGGTTTCTTCGGGAAACTCGGCCAATGGTGCCCTTCGCTTGGGTACCCTAAGCAGCTTAATGTTATAAGACGAAATCTAATCGCAGGAATCAAAGCAAATTGATTCGGACTACATTAGTGAGCAATGCGAATCTACGAACACCAGTCAAATCACACCCGCGCCGGCCGCCTAAATTCGGGGAAACAGTCTGTCAAGATTGTTTGGGCGATTTTGTGGACTTCCGTTCGGTATATATCATTCCTGAATCTCACCGCACGGAGTTTTTCTATTCCATCTCCAGCTTTCACCCTCTCCACAGCGCCCTGTCGTCCCTCCCACCGCGTCTTCACGAGCGTTAGGATCCCTCTGAGCGACGCATCAACGGCACGGGAGTCCTTTAAAGTCAACCCCGAGAAGAACGCTTCAAGAGCATTGGCCCCTAGAAGTGTGTCCAGTATCTCGTGATGTTTTGGCCCCCAGTTCCTAGCTAGGCCGGAAAGAGCCCACGCTGAGTTTTCTCTGGCACCGGGATTATCTTCTCGGTCAGATAATATTTTGACGAGAAGGGGTAAGATTCCCGCGTCGATCAAAGCTTTGGCATGTCCGAGTCTCTCCAGGACTATGTTTGAAGCGACGAAACATGTATCCTCCAGATCTTGACCGTCCATAGTGGCTATGCGGGTTTTGAAGGCGTCTAGAACGCCAGCTTTGATAAGTTCTTCACCACCATCTACGCTGCAAAGGATGATTTGGCTGATGCATTGGTGCGCATGCTGCTGGGTGTCAGTCTCTTCGGACGTGTAGAGCTGCACCAGCCGGGGAATGAGATTCGTCTCGCGGCGTGCTATGTCGACTGAGGCCTTGTCCGTTAAGACGTGACTGAGGCTGTGCAGAGACTCGTGCAGAGATTCAGCCGCCTCATTCTGCTGATATAGAATATATTTGGAGAGAACTGGGATCATACGCGTCTTCTCCGCATAAAAAAAGGATCAGGGACGCCAGTGAGGGTGAAAACGAATTACATACCACTTCATGTTCGGGTATCTCTCCCTCATTTGTATGGGCATAGGAGCTTAAAGCTCTCGCCGCTCGGTACCGACCGCTCTTTGCGTCCGTCGATGTATCTTCCAAGACCTCCAACATTGGCTTCAACCCTCCTTCCTCGACTAGCTTGCTTCCCAACTCCTGACAATCTCCGCCGATGTTTCCCAGTATCAAGAAGACGTAATCTCGGATCTCATCAGATTTGGTCGACGAGGCAAGATCGATAAGCTTCGGGAGGGCACCCGCTTCAACCGGAACTGCAGTTTGCTCTGAAGACCCGCAGCCGGTAATGACGGCGACGATACGAATGGCCTGCATTTGTAACTCCGCATCCTCCGAGCCCACCGTTTCAATAATGGCTTGGAGACAACCCGAGTCCAGTATTGGTTGAATGACAACGGATTCACGGTGAGTTGCCAGTTGGCGGAGCTTTGTCACCGCCTCCAGGCAAGTGTTTCGGTCATTTGAACGGAGCCCCTCTATAATATTAGGCATGATCTACGGGACAAAACAGGGACCATCAGTGACATATTGTCGGTTTACGATACGCTTCATGGTGCCCTTACCTGGGCATCATCTGCCATATACCCATCCAACACGCTTTCTTCAATCTGCTCCTCTTCGTCGTCGTCGTCTTGGTCAGGGAGACTTGTTGCATTTTCTATCACGATCTCCTCTGTTTCCGAGGTCATGTGGACGATCGGGAAATGGCGGTGTGTTGTGCGGTCGGAAACAGCGAAGGGGGCTTGTCAGATAGACTTTTTCGGGGGACGGAGCTGCAAACGCCGTCGGTAGCGTCCGGCTAAAGGATAGTGGATTGCCAATTTCATCACTCACTGCCAAGCGAAATCGCTTTCGTACATCCGCCGTGCCAAGAGAAGAACAAGAACAATACCGTCTCCCAGAGACCTTGATTTGGGGGACGCCGCTTCGGCCCGGGTCTCCGCCGGTGACCGGTGCAGCCACGTTTCGGCTTGCGTTATGTAAAATGGACAATCGACTCCGCATAAACGTTTCCACCCATGCCACTTGGCCACTCGAGTTCCTGCTGTAATGTCCAGCTCAAGTGCAGCTTTGGCTTCGCCTCAGCGGGCCGCTACGGTTTATACTAGTTGCAACGCTTCAATGCTAATATTAAACCTGGGTATCGGTGCCAAATTCCTCTGATACAGTATGGTAACCTCAACACCATGCTGGTTCGTTCTAGAGCAAAGTGCGCGCGGTCGGATACAACAAAGTCGAATGACATTACACTCTCGTAGGTCGACTGAATTCCGGGAAGTAATTTTTCAGCATCTTTTGCACCTGTGTATGCAGTTCCGTTTGATATACGTCCTTCCTACACCTCACTGCACGGAGCTGCTCGATTCCGCCACTGGCTTTGACCCTCTCCACAGCGCGCTGTTGCCCGGCCCAATTCGTCTTGACCAGAACGAAGATTCCTTGGAGCGAGATTTCAACCGAGTCGTACTCGTTGAAGGTCAACGCTGAACAGAACGCCTCAAGACAGTCAGCCTCGAGAAGCGCATCCAGGATCTCATGACGGTCTTGCCCCCAGTTTATAGCCTGGGTGGAAAGAGTCCACGCCGCATGCTCCCTGGCACCTGAAGTATCTCCTGGGTCCGATAATACGTTCACGAGGAGGGGTATGAGCCCAGACTCCATCAGAGCCTTGGCGTGACTGAGACTGTCAAGGCCCATGTTTGAGGTCACGAAGCATGCATCACTGCGGTTTCGGCCGTCCTCCGAGGCGATACAGGTTTTGAGGATGTCTAGGATTCCGGCGTTGATTAGGTCCTGTCCACGATCTACGTCGTGAATCAAAACTCGGTTGACACATAGAAGCGCATTGTGCCGGGTTTCAGCCTCTTGGGAAGTGCACAAATGCACAAGCCTGGGAATGAGCTCGGCCGCGGTCTCGCGTGCTTTGCCGACTGAGGCTTCGTCCTCTAAAATGTGATGGAGACTGTGGAGGGAGTCATGAAGAGATTCGGCCGTCTCGTCCTGCTGGTATAGAATATATTTGCAGAGAACCGGAATCATCCGCTCAGTCTGCGCTAGAAAAACTCAATCAGGGAAGGTAGTGAGGCAAACAGGAATTGCATACCACTTCGAATTCGAGAGAGTTTGCCTCCCTTGAATGAATATAGGCGCTTATTGCATTTGCCGCGCGGTATACAGTATTGTTTGGGTACGTCGTTGGATCGGCCAGGATATCCAATGGTGGCTTCAGCCCTCCCTCCTGTATCAGCCTCGTTCTCAAGTGCTGAGAATCTGCACCAATGTTTCCCAGTGCCAGTAAGGCGTTATCCTGGATATCATCAGACCGGGCCGACGAGGCGAGACCGATAAGCATCGGGATGGCACCCTCCTCAACGACTGCTGATGTTTGTTCCGAAGAACCACTCGTAATGACGGCCACGATACGAACGGCTCGAGTTTGTAACTCCACGTCCTCGGAGCACATCATTTTGGTGATAGATTGGTGAAGGTTCGAGTCGATTATTGATTGGATGGCAACGGTTTCACGTTGGTTTACCAGCTGGCGGAGCTTCGTCACCGCCTCCAGACGGGCGTCTCGGTCATTTGAACTAAGTTCCTGCACGATTTCGGGCGCAATCTAAAAGCACAAATACCATTTTAATCAATATATTAGAGGGGTGTAACATGGGTCATGTCGTTCTTACTCGATTATTATCGGTCACATATCCGTCTAACACATTTTCAGCGACCTCCTCGTCTTCGTCATTGTCCCGGACAGACCGGCTTTCGGCATGCTCCGCAGCAGTATCTTCTGTGTTCAAGCTCATGTTAGCGGTTAGAGATGATGTTGACCGCTTGAAGGTACGGAGAGGGCTTGCAGGGGCCTTGTTTTTTTGGGGGGGGGGGGGCGGGGGGTGACGCGGAGCTCCAAACGCCGTGGATATAGTAGCTTTCGGTTACATATGGGCGTTTCGTTGTGCCTTACCAATACAAATGTAATCTATTCGTAAGACTTCAATTTCAACATTATGTCAATGGAAGATCGGGAATAACTTTCTGCCGGAGACTTCGGCTTGACCTTGGCTACCGCCGGTGTGTCGGCGCCTGCACGTGCTGTCTGACAGGTTAGATCACCGTTATGTAATTAAGGCGGATTTGGAAATCGCTCCACAATGACTCTAAATTCAACGCTTTCCCTTTGGACAGCTGTACTGTTCCTGCCATGAGGGATTGGTGGGGCATGTCCGGAATGAGACGAAGTCCTTGTATGCGTAGAGGCAACGTCGGCTGAGCCGTATTGGTGCGAGCCGTTGGTGGTGGTCATCGTGTCATGACAGGCTAAACATATTAGAGCCCGTTACTAGATTCAATATTGTTAAACTAACCCAAACACGATTCGGGTTCGTGCCAATACCAAAACATCGAGTAATACGGAGGTAGGGAGAGCAATTCAAGTTTCGCTACACCCTCTCAGGTCAACTGAATTCAGGGAAGTGATTCTTCAGAATGTTCTGCGCCAGCATATGCAGCGTCGCTCCATGAATATTTTGCTTGGATCTGATCGCGCGGAGTTGCTTGATTCCACTCGCGGCTTTGACCCTCTCCATGGCGCGCTGTTTCCCGCCCCGCGGCATCTGCAAGAAACAAGGTTGTCTTCGAGGAAAACTTCGACATAATTGCTGTCGTCTAAATCGGAAGCCGAGCAGAGTGCTTCGATACAGTTGACTTCCAGCAGGGCGTCCGTAATATCGGAGACGTCTCTCGCCCATTGCCGAATGCCACATCTTGGAATTTTTTCCTTTATCTGTTACTGCTTTGGCAAGGATGGGCACAAATCCTAAGTCAAGCTATTGTGAAGCTGGTGGAATGCCAAGGAAAGACCTGTCTTTTGCGCTGAGACTTCAATTCTATGTACCTCGGCCGCCGAATGTAAAAATGCTACGGAAACACGCAACTCGGATTCAGCCCGTATATAGCGGTTCTCGATACCAAGACGGAGATCACAGGTAACGTCACCACATTTCTCTCTTTCAGTAGCTAGCACGTCATGTCTAGATTCACCCAAGTGACAAGGAACATACCAACTATGCATTTTCACTCTTGTATGAATAGGGGTTAATTATGGTACCTAGACCCTAGGCCACTTCGAATATTCCGGAAAATGAGCTTCTAGAATCTTTCGGGCCACCTTCACCGCTTCCGTCTTTCGAGGGCTTCTCCTCATCATCACATCACGAAGACGACGAGGCCCATCCAATGCTTTAAACCGCTCCAGAGCTCGTTGTCTTCCATCCCACTTTGCACCAAGGATTTGTTCCATCATTTCAAGTTGAATGGCAACCATGCAGGATTCGTCGGAGAGGAGCCCCTGGGATACTGCCTCAAGGTAACCCGCCTTGATCATCGGGTCAAGAAGTTCGATTTGCGATGTGGCTGTTCGGGTCATATTGAGCGGAACATTTGCTGCTTCCCGCTTGAGGGCCAGATTCTCCTCGGACTGCGATAGAATGTGAAGGATACGGGACAAGAGGGGAGACTCCGCGAGAGCTCGGACGAGTGAGGAAGGGCCACGGGCAAGCTCGGCCACCGCGGAGTAGGCCGTGCGTCGACTTAGAGAATACTCGGCAATGCAGGAGTCCAAGACTTCCAAGCAGTTGGCATCCATCATTTCCTGCACGGAGTCATCGCCTCCGCGGCTCATGTGAATGATCAGACGAAGGACGTGCTCTCGCAAGCGGGTATCCTTTGCCGTGCAAAGTTGAACTATTTGGCGAGTAATTCCTCCCTTTAGAATCGCAGCTGTTACATCGCATTGATGAGAAAGCTGTTGGAGGGCGATGACCGCTTCCGTGAGGGACTCGGAGATGCCATCATCATTCTGGCGAATGAATGTGGTTAACACAGTGATTGTTTGTGCGGCCTGTGAGAAAAACTATGAGCGAGGGCAGGAGAGAGGACTCCAGGATACTGGCACACCAATTCGGCATCTGGAAAACGGTCATATTGAAGTGTCGTTGCACTTCCCACCGCCCATGCTGCGGATTCCACGCATTTTTCCGAGTGATCGCCTGGATCACGCAGGACGTCCAGAGCGAGCTTGAATCCACCGTCCCGAATTGTAACAAATCTCAACTGTTTGGAGTCTCCGAGAAGGTTTCCGACTGTTATCAATATGTTGACCCTGACGTTATCGGGGCTGATTGGGAACAGTGTTACGAGCTTCGGGACTACACCGGTCTCAACCACGGTAAAAATCTGCTTCGTACTTCCGGCCGTAATGTTGACCACAATACAAGTTGACTCCCAGAGAAAATCAAGATCATCCAATGAAAGCATTTTGACAATCTCTGGAAGCAGACCAGAATCGATGACGGGTTGGACGACCTCATGCGGTTCCCATCGTTGGCATTCTAGTAACCGTCGGATCTTGATCGTGGCTTCGAGTCGAGTACTTCGGTCTGCAGAATGAATGGCCTCGACTATCTCGGGGTGGATCTGTTATTCCTTCAAGTCATCGGTGTATCCTCCCCGGATTCGTGGGCATGCAGATCTTACCCGCTGATCAGTCGTAACGTATCCTTCCAACTCGTTTTCGTCTAGTTCTTCCTCGGATACCTCATCTTCCGTTCTTTTTTCGTCGTTATCCAATGTACGGTTTGCTAGGCTTTCGACTAGAGCGCTCTTAGTCATGGTTACCGTGACGAATGGTGACCCTAACGATCTTTCGCTTGAGTTGCGGGGGTAACAATTAAAAGCCTGGTGGAAGATATGAGTCAATACTCAAAGCGCTTGCTTTCGAATATACTGGCTTTTGTATGGTAGTCGCTTCTAAGTGACTCGCTTTGGGAGTGAGTTGGTTCATGGCGGAGCCGGCCGGCCACGGTTGGATTGTCGACTGCCCTGCGGTTTGCCAACAACTCGGAACAAACTCGAACTCCTCCACCAAGCCCCATCCACAAAGACAGAAGGCGGCCATATAAGATGTGCAAAATATCTCCCGCTTGTACATACAGCACCCATTTCCATACATCCGTTTCCGACGCTCTCCGAACATGATCGATTGCGAAAGGTGGGAGAAAGCTGTGCGCTGTAGTCAGAGGAAGCGGGTGTCTCGCGCAACCATTTCTAGCCGGAGACGACTAAAAAGGGAAGGATAGTGATTGCCGAGTTGACTGAAGATAAGCTTGAGAGGGACACGGTTGTGCGGCGGATAGACGAACGTAATTGGTTCCTGCAATGTGTGGTTGCGCTCCGCCATGAGCTTTGGCACCCTTTATGCCTCAATTAAATACCGCAAACAGCAGATACCAGGTCCATTCGAGACGATCAAGAGATACTCTACTACATACAAAACAGGAAACCCGATCTCTAGTGATTGAACAGTGTACAAAAGGCAGATGAGATACCAAATGTCTAGACTCTTGCATGTTGAGATGATTCAGGAAAGTGTGCTTTTAGGATCATTTGTGCCATGTTTCCGATAGCCTGGTCTCGAAAAGCTACACCGTCTCGTATATTCCGCAGACGGCTAACTCCTCCTGCTGCATTCAACTGTTCAAGCGCCTCCTTCTGGCCCTCCCAATCCTGACTCACGAGAGCTATGATAGCCTGAAGCGCCAGTAACGAGGCATTGTATTCTGAGGGTTGCAAGACCGAGCAAAACGCCTCTATGCTGCCGGCTTTGATGATGAAGTTCAGTTCCTCATCTCCACTCGCCTTGCCCGACAGAGTCGAGAGAGCCAAGGTCGCTTGATACCTTAGCTCGGCGTACTCCTCTTCGTCAGAAATCACTCTGGCCAGAGCAGGCACGACGGATGATGGGATGAGGGACTCGACGTGTGCAGGTATACTGCTGACTATGCAACCGACAGCGCGGCACGCCACCGACCGGTGTTCGAAATGCGGCGAAGTCAGGGCAAGGCCAAGAGACTCTAGACCGTCAGCGTCGACCAATGCTTCAGTTCCATCGAGGCCGTGGAACGTGACGGCAGTGAGGCATTCGAGGGCGTGGTACTGGACGCGGCGTGAACTTGAGCTGGTGAGTTGCACAAGTTGACTTGTGATTCCTGTATCGACTGCCGCGATCGTAGTGGGCCTATCTTGGATAATTTGTGCAAGAGTCATGAGCGCATCTTCGAGTGACTGTGATGGCGTGTTCTCCGTGCTTTCAATGAACGTGGCGAGAGCGCTTATCATCTGGTGTGTCTACAAATGGTAAAAGTTAGAAATTTGATATCGAGGACTGTGATGCCGCTTACAAGGTCCTCGTCGAATGGGCCATCAGGGTTATGGCGCGTGCAAAAGACCAGAGCCTGGGCAGCTGCGTCCACGACCGTATCCGTGTAACCGTCCGGGTTTTCCAGGACCTCCAGAAACAATGTAAATCCGCCTGCTTCAACGACCGCATCTCGCAAAGGGAGGGAGTCTGCAGAAATGTTCCCCAACAACAACAGGGCAAACTCCTTGGCCTCGTCGAACTCGCTTGAGAATAGGGAAACCAGTTTGAGAATTGCTCCCTCTTCGGCGACTGCGGATATCTCCTCTGAGCTGGACACAGTGACTTCGAGCAAGATGGATGCGGAGCACCGCAGTAGTTGAAGGTCTTCAGCGGAGAGCATTGCGACGAGACCATTGAGGAGACCACAGCGAATGATTGACTGAATCGTGTCCTTACGGTTTTTTGTCAACAACCTTCGGAGTTTGGTGGCCGCTTCTAGGCGAACGGAGCGGTCCTCGGAGCGGATATCATCTATGATTCTCTGTGAGATCTACAGAAATGACCATCTCGTGTTAGTGGATGCGAATAGTACAGCTATCAGGCTTTGCGTTTCACCGGCCGTGATTGTGTCGTGGGCAAGCCGTCAGAACCTGGATTAGCGAGAGTGTTGTCCGACATGCCTGGCACAAACGAGGAGCTGGGACAAAAGGCGAGGGACTTTTCCTTCGAGCCGAGGCAAGTGGCCGCGATATTTTTCGAATCTCCGACGAGAGACTTGGTGTTGGTGAGTTGGACCGCTTTCTATCCGTGATAATGTTGACTGAGCTGAAGAGCCGGAAAATGATCGAGTGACAATATGCGAGTGGACGTTAGATTGGCATGGGCCGGTCGATGTTACAGGTTGATGGCGACAAGCGTCACGGTTGGGCACACCTGGCAACAAGGCGGAGACGACGGGTTTCTCTTTTCCCATCACGGCACAGGGAATCTCGCGAAGCGGAAGCTCAACACTAGAAGGTTATCCATCCTCTGGACCAAAGTTGGCTGAGGCAGGAGGACAGTCCTTAGTTTCTGTTGAGCTGTTGCTTCCTGGCTTAGGGGCGCTACTATTCGGTTCCGCAAAGACAACCCATAGATCTGCAGCACAACTTGTGCAGATGTTCCGGCATCAGAGCACCGACCCGCGCGAATGGAGACTCAGGCCGTCGTGATGGGGTCGGATGCCGAATCCCGTGTCTAATTAAAGTGGCTTGTTGCCTTGGCGTCGGCCGAGAAAATCACCGACACTCTGGCTCAGCGTTGGAGAACGTCTAGAGGTGCTCGGGAGACCTGCACTGCTGACAATCAAGGCAAAAAAGGAGCTTTCGTGGCCGATATGTGAGCTTGAGGAGCCATGGAACGAGCGAGCGAGGCCCTTGGACATGCCATGTGCCTGAGTGACGTGGTCAGGATCGGAAATGCTCGGTCCAAAACCCTGGTGACGCCACAAACAACCTTTCCGGTTCGCTTCTCTATTTGTCACTCCCCCGCAAGACCCGGTCAACCCCACCGCATCCATGAAATGTAACTCGCATATGGGCACTGGGTTTCCTGTAGGTCTCCGCTGCGGTTCGGAATTGTGGCATGGCGATGCTAAGGCCGTCGAAATACAGTGAAATCGCCAACAATCCGCAAGCTATTGAGAATCTCGTCGCTACGCGATTGACCGACAAGAGAGATTGTACCAAGAAGGCCGGTAATCGAGGCTAACGGAAATCCCAAACACAGCGCCAGATCTGGTGCAAGACTTTGTAGGAAAACCATTCTTTGATACTCCCAAAACTCTTAGTCTATGAAGAGTAGCTCGGGTTGGGTGATTTGAATCGGCTCTAACCAAAAGGTGCCGCTATGCCCAGGGGGGCTTCGAGGTTTCGGGGAAATAGGCTTTCAATAGTACATGTGCCATGCTCGAGTCATTCCCTCTGCTTTCTTTCAACCCGTGCCTCCAGACTCGGCGCAACGATTTTACCCCATCCGAATCTTCTAACCGTTGAATTGCGTCGTTCGCTCCACT
>WSTX01000121.1:0-19542 GCA_019633405.1 Tulasnella sp. 408 | reverse complement strand
TTGTTGGACTATGCAGAGACTGGATAAAACGGTCTGGTGTGGATGAACGAGCAGAAGGAATAAAAGACGAGTGAGTCCGAATGCTGGGGAGAGGTGCAGGTCTGACCTCTTTTTATACGCTGGTTTGTTGGACCCAGAACTTGGAAGCTTGAAGCATGTTCCTCGCATGGGAATCGCGGGATGATCATGTTGGAAGTGTTCCGAGCGCTGGACGATCACCTCGAGGTGTCACGCCACTAAGCGCGCAGCTAACACCCGAACGACCAATGACCACACATCACCAGTACAGAAAACCTTCCGCACCGCTTCAATTTTGGAGGGTCGGGCCCCTACCCGTGCCCGTCGCGCCCGACCATGAACCGCCCAGGTTGACTCCAAACCACAACGCCATCGAAGCTGACCTCGACATAATTGCCCTTGAAGGTACTGAAGAAAGGGGCGTGACTCCGGCGACATAAGGCTAATCTCCGTATTACGCGCCCAATGAGGTCAAAAAGCCGACTGTGGCTTGGCTGGGTCTGAAATGCCAATTTGGACCCGCACCTCTTTCCTGCCAAGTCGACAAGTCTATTCCATTGACCCGAAGGCAATTTCGTAATCCATATTGCCTCATGTTCTCTAAAAATAGCGGGGACAAGGTGATCATCGGATCGAGAATTGGGCTCCACGGGGCGCTTCCGGCCGGAGGGAATGACGTATTTAGAGAATTCACGTTCCGTCACTTCGTATTCTGCTGCGTGAACGATGAGTAGAACAAGTAGCGCTGCGCTACAATCTCATATTGGGTCAAAGGCAAATAGACAGAGATAATCTACAATAACAATTCATGGTAGCTTACATTTTTCGCTGTGAACTGTCCTGGAGGAAGCCGTACTAATCCGGCGTCCCTGTTACGCAACGGGAGAGCGCTGTGTGCAGTTGGCCATGCGAAAAAACAGGGCGGGTGAGATCAATACCTGCTCGGTCCAGTGTCAAGCCTGACAGCTGTTGAATGTCGTCGCCTACTCCGCGGAAAGAGGGAATTGCCGGCGAAATAAAGTGTGGCCGCTGAGCACCTTGGTCTCGAACGGAATGCGAGTAAGAAGGGTGACGTGGTCATCGGGCTGGAAGTTGTTTTCAGCCTGAAGAAGCCGCAGGCGACCAAACGCCAACCCACATCTTGAACCACAGCTCGGACGTCCTTAATAAATCCCATTTCTGCCGAAATGTTGCGCATGAGACATTAGACACCTCCTATTGTTACGCGGAGGTCGTGAGCTGGCAGTCCAGGTGGAGTACGGCGCGCAACGTAATCGAGAATGGCCGAGCCGACTTCCTCAGGCAACCCCGCCTCAGTTGCTTCCTTGATGCCGGAGACCTGAACGCGGGTATTGGGGAACGGGGCAGGGCATTTGCCCAACGGACTTGTGAGGTGTCAAAGGCACAGCTGTTTCAGAGGGAATAATTTATCAGAGCGAGCGGTAGACAGAAGGATGAGAGCCACTTACTGGATAGCAGAGTTGATGACTTTATCGTGAACATATCCTGCCGTGTTCACCGGGAACCCGCGCAGACCACCTGACGGACCGATGGAAGCCGCCTTCGCCATGACGTGGCCAACGGCGACGAACTACAGAGCCATCTCTGGTATATTCTGGCCGTAATACTCAGCATTGGGATCGCCTCCAAACGGGAGTATTTTGATGGCCTCAATGAGGATAGTCTCGCCATCCTCCTTGGAAATCGCCGCACGGCCAAAGGCGATGACGATGGTGTTGGCCTGATGGGCGACTGAGCCGGCGGGCTATAGCTTCGAATCTGAGCAGGGCGGGAGAGGTCGTTGTGGCCCAAAAACCTCAGAGTCGTAGGTATAGAAGTAGGAGGTTTGCTTGGTCTTCGCGTTCTCGAGGCTGACGCGGTTCGGGTTCCAGAGTTCAAAGAGACCATAGCAGAGGAAGGACTGCGAGGTTGACATGATGAACGGATGAGAGTGGGCGCGAAAAGAGAGGTGATGAGTGGATGATGAGCGGGCGGAAAACGAAGTGATGAGGGTTTCCATACCGTCCAGAACAGCCCGCTCTCTATACGATGGCGGCAGATATTCAATCATCCGGGTATGATTACACGCCGTTAGTCGATGGCGAGCGAGCATGGAGATGCAAATGGTACATTTGAGGTCGATGTTGCTGAGCGGTGATCAGTATCCGAGACACATAAGAGGACGGAAAGGAGACCCTACGGGCGAACTTACGGGTGAGCCCCATCCACCACTGAGAGGACAAACGGTGACGGTGAGTAGAGGAGGATGGGAGCCGCAGTGGCCGGGGGCGGAAAGTCTTTGCACCCTTGAATGAGAGACTGACAGTGAAACCGAACAGAGTAGAATGCAGCAACAGCGACAAACACGACGGGGAACGCGGTGACAGGAGGGAGGCGGGGAAGACCTATAAAAGGAGATGTACTTCGGTTGCGGTTGACCCGAAAAAAGGCCTTTTTGACTGAACCGGCAGTAGGATAATTTGTGTCGAGTGACGGAATATACTGTGACGACCAGATTGACGGTCTTTCACCTGTAAGTCGGGTCCGGCGCCCGAGCCGACAGCAAAGGTTAGAAAGGCGTGTCCTCTCTCACTTCCACGGCGCATGTGGAACGGACCTTGACAAAGAACGATCACATAGTTCCATTGAGGATCGCTCCACGGCGGCGACACCTTAGCACGCGGATCCATATTCTCGATCATCCAATACACCAAAAAATTGAGTTCACTCCTAGCTTGTCTGTCTGATCAAGCGATCCTCATCGCGACGTATAAGACAACGCCAGCTATGCGTACGACAATACCAGCCATTTTTACCAGTCGAAGCTTGAGACGTATTGTAGCGCCTAACTAGTTTCACCGTGGTGTGAATATCAATCGAACGCTCGACTTCGCTTGCCGTTAATCAGAAGAAAAAGATCGTTACGATTCATATATACAACGTTAAACACAACTAGGCATGAGTTTAAGGAAAGGTCCGTATGATCATCTGTCCAGAGTCCAAAGCATTCAATTCATCGAGATCATTCATCGCGCTTTTAGCAAAAGAGGCCGAGCCGGTGAGCGGCTGACCCCTAGCCGCGTTGCGCCGAGCATTAGCTCTCGAACTAAGCACCAACGACAGACGAGATGTCGACGCCCTATTTGAAGTAATGGGGTCAGTTCGGATTGTTATAGCCTCCGGCACTAGAATATACTCACATAAGCCCTGCAGAGGGCCTTACCGACCGTCACGGCCTTCGTAAGGTCGTCACCCGTGCACGATGTTTTGAAGCAGCTAGCAACAGTTTGAACGTAGGTAGTGTCCTTGCAGTAGCAGGCCCCGTCCGGAACGGCATTAGGATCAGTCGGGGCGGGGCAGGCAGTACTTTTCGTGGTGTCGTCGCATGGGACCGCACAGGCTGCAAGAGGACAAAGAGTCAGCAAAGCACAATAAACAACACTTTATCGGTGACCGCCGCTCTCAGGAGTGAAAATGCTCTTACCAGGAAGAGGGCTGTCACCTGTCAAATCAATACCCTGTGCGAAAGATAATGTAAGGAAGGGGCAAAGTGCGGATTGCGGGAAACCAACGTACAGCTGCCTTGCATTGTGCGACGGCGGCCGCTTCGGCCGTTTGGGCTTCGTCTGCGCTGCAGCTGGTCATGACGCACTGACCAAGTGTGGCAATGTAATTCATGTTTACGCATTGGCAGGCGATGTCGCTGGGGTCGCAAGGGGCGGGGCTGGCGTTGGCGTAGCAGGTTTGAGCACAAGCTGTCAAGTTAGGGAACAAAGTTAATCGAGCTCCGAAACCGGCAGTTCGTAGGTGTAGAGGGTAAAAGCTTACGAGGAAGGTCATTCTGACGTCTGAGGATCGTGGCGGCGGAGGCAAGGGAGGCGGCGAAGAAAACAACGGCGAAGGAACGCATATTGTTGGTCTATGCAGAAACTGGATAAAACGGTTCTTGTGTGGATGAACGAGGAGAAGGAATACAAGACGAGTGGGTCTGAATGCTGGAGAGAGTTGTCAGGACCTCTTTTTATACGCTGGTTTGTTGGACCGAGGATTTGGAAGTCAGGAGCATGTGCCTCGCGTGAATCACGGGATGATCATCCAGGTAGTGCTCCGCTCGAGCGCTGGACGATCACCTCGAGGCATCAACGCCACTAAGCGCGCAGCCACCGCCCGAACAACCAATCGACCACGCACCACCACCAATACACGGAAACCTTCCGCACCGCTTCAATTTTTGAGGGTCGGGTTCCTATCCGTGCCCGTCGCCGCCCGAGACGATGGACCGCCCAGGCTCACTCCACACCACAACGCCATTGAGACCCACCAGGAGATAACCGGTGAGCTTAAAATTACTGAAGAAAAGGATGTAACGTCGGCGACATAAGGTTATTACCCGTATTACGCGTCCAATGAGATAAAAAAAACCGACGGTGGCTTGGCAGGGTCTCAAATGGCAATTTCGACTCGTACCTCTTTCCTCGAC
This sequence comes from Tulasnella sp. 408, assembly GCA_019633405.1. NCBI lineage: Eukaryota > Fungi > Basidiomycota > Agaricomycetes > Cantharellales > Tulasnellaceae > Tulasnella > Tulasnella sp. 408. The sequence continues at coordinate 15,044 of WSTX01000121.1, read as the reverse complement.
GAGTCAATTCCAAAGGGCGATTTTGTAATTCACATTGCCTCGTGTTCTTCTAAAAATAGCGGGGAGTTGGGACAAGCGGAAACGAGGTTGATCATCGGATTGAGAATTCGGCGCTTGCTCCACACGGCCAAGGGGCGCTTCCGGCCGGCGGGAATGACGTATTTAGAGAATTCACGTTCCGTCCCCGACGTGAGATTTCATTGGTGAGTGTTCTGCTCCAGCGCAGGTGTGAACGATGAGTACCCCGGCGCTTAAGATGTCCAATCTGGGGGTTCAAGCACTCTCTTACTGGCGGAACGAAGGTCCCAAAAGTGCATGATCGAGCCAAGAAATGAATGGGCCCAGAAGGGTTGGCTTGTTTCGGCAAACTGTACAGATCACAAAAGGCAGTTCCAGCGTCCGCTGGAGGCGCAGTCGAGTGAGGACTACCGGATGGTCGCAGCCAAAATGCCGCACCAAACGTTCGTCACACGGATCAAGATAGGAACGCGGCTTGGCACCGGGGAGTGATCCCGAAGCCACTGTTTCCCAGATCCCCCTTAGAGCGATTCACAACGACTAAAACGGGAAATTACCGTTGCACAATTCACTCAGGACCTCGGGGCGCTGAGAGAGCTATGTAAAACGAAGTTGTCCGACAATAAGCGTGGAAGACGAAGAACAACACAGCAATCACAAATATGAAAGAAAATCGAAAGAAAGTTCTTGTGATTATAAACCGCGTCGCATCCCGCAGGCTACGCGCAATCAAGGTCGCGAGGCCTACAAGTATCAACCCCTGATTGATCGCCTCACCCGCGACAGCAGACTTCGTTGTCGTCGGGGTGTTTGTTGGCGTGGCAGTGATGAAAAAGTGAGACTTGGAGTGCTCGTAGAAGAGGTTGAATTACCGGTGGCGGAAGCGGAAAAGGCTGAATTAATGGGCAGGCGCCGGCGTTGGACGTCAACACCCTTTCCACGGCGCACATCAAAATAACATAAGCAAAACCACCTAAAAATGGCTCAGAGATAGAAAGAGAAGGTACAGACAACCTCTCCACGTACTGCCTGCGTGGTAGGTCCAGTCGCCACTACGGTCCTGAGCATGCATCGCGCGTGTTGTGAGCGCGAGAATCTGTAGCTTGCTTATACATTCCTGCAGGAGCATCTAGAGTCACCTGGAAAGCAGGATTCAGGATTGGTATTCCTGAGACAAAAACTTCGTTCAGTCTGATAAATGGTGTCAAAAAGTCATCAACATTCATGATGAAGGCTACGACATCCCGGGAACGGTCAGACAAAGGTTAACCAGTAACTGGGTATGAATGGGTTCTTTGAATCGATACCCTATATCGCAGGTAGTGGAAAATGATGTCATTGGCGGAACATATTCAAGGAAGGAACACGTGCAGCAGGCTGGCAGCGATGGCGGGGCCTCCAACTTCCGAAGGGCCGGTACGCGTACTTTGCCCGAACAGACACCCTGAGAACCCCCTCCGATGTCATGTTTATATCCGTTCTCGCCTTTAATGTACGTAGAAACAGCTTTGTTAAGGAAAGGACGTATAATGTCATTCCGGATCGTTTATAAAACTGTGATAATTCAACACCCCAACTGCGACGGTTCGCTGAAGGCTGGAGGAAATCCATGCCATCATAACTATCCTGACGTATCCAAAAAGCACGGCGGGACGACTGCGATTCTTCGAGCTTACCCTGAGTTTGCCTGCTTGACCAGTCGATTCCCATCTCATGGCGGAAGACAAGCCATCGGTCGTAGCTTGATACTAGTCGCTGATCGAGTCCTGTGCCTCTTAATGCCATACGAGATGCAATACTATTATTCAAGGCGGGAGATCGCCCGTCTTTCATTGGGAGAAGATAGCATGATCGGTATGATTCGTATACACGAGATTCACTGGAAATACAGCTAGGCATGGGTGAAAGAAAAAATGTTCGTAACATCATCCGTCCAAATCCCAATGCTTTCAACTAATTGAGATCATTCATCACACTTTCGGCAGAAGAGGCTGAGCCAGCGAGCGGACACTAGTTGACTCCCTAGCCCCGTCGTGCCCGGCATTTGCTCCCGAACTAAGCAGCACCAACGATAGGAGAGATATCAACGCCCTATTCAAGCGACACAATCGGGTCAGCTCAATTTGCTGCAGCCTCCGCCACTACAATGTACGCACATAAGCCCGGCAGAGGGCCGAACCGACAGTTTCAGCTTTCGTAAGGTCGTCACCCGTGCACGATGATTTGAAGCAGGTGTCAATGGTTTGAATGTAGGCAGTGTCTTTGCAGTAGCAGGCCACGTCCGGGTCGGCATTAGGATCAGCCGGGGCGGGGCAGCTAGCACTTGTCGTGTTCTGATCGCATGTTGCGGCACAGGCTGCAATATGACAAAGAGTCGAGCAAATCGCCGTGACCAGCACTTGATCAGTAACCGCCGTTCTCAGGAACGATAATGCTCTTACCTGGGAGAGGATTGTTGAAATCGACGCCCTATGCGAGAGATAGTATAAGGAAGACGCCAAGTGGGGATCGCGGAAAACCAACATACGGCTGCCTTGCAAATTTCGGGGGCGGCCGTAGCAGCGGCTTGCAGGTCTGCGGCGCTGCAGCTACTCTGGACGCAATTAGTAAGCGCTTTGATGAAAGTGGGGTTTAGGCACAGGCAAGCTATGTCGCTACTGCTGGTGCAAGGGGCAGCGGGTGACTGGTCGAAGCACGTTTGTGCGCAAGCTGTCACGTAATCAAATTGCAAGTTAATATAGCTCCGAGACTGACGCTTCGTTCGTGTAGATGATAAAGCTTACCAGGAACGGTAGTCTGACGTTTGAATATGGTAGCGGCGGAGGCTAGGGAGGCAGCGAAGAGAACAACGACGGAGTAACGCATGTTGGTGGTCTATGGAGAAACTGAGTCCAAGGTTTGATTCGGTAGGAGTAAGAATGTGGGTGAGGGAGGGGAAAGGTGTAGAAGACGAGTGAGACTGAATGCTGGGGCGAGTTTTCAGGACCCCTTTTTATACGCCGGTTTGTTAAATCCAGGATAAGCTCGGAGGTGTAGGGCATGCGCATTGCATGAGGATCATTGATGATCGTGCAGGCAGTTCGAGCCTAGACGAATAGAGATCATCCGTCTCAAGGCTTCAGCGCCGCGAAGCGCTCAACCTGCCGCCCGCCAGGAATGGAGGGAGCATTTATTCATCGCCTCACTTCTGGAAGCTGGAATTTTGCGTGCGTGTACCCGTAGCCGCTCAAGAAGATTCGACAATGGAGGGCGCGGGCTCACTCTACACCACACCGCCGTCGAGAGCCCACCATGACATAACTGCAGTTCAAAGCTGTAGGGAAAAGAGGATGACTTCGGCGACACGATGATGGTCCCCGTCTTACACTTCCGACGAGGTCAGAAATCCCGCTCGGTTTCGCTGGGGTCTCAAACGGGACTGCGGACCCGTACCTCTGTTCCTGCCAAGGAGAACGAGTCTATTCCTCAAGCCTTCAGGATGGTTTCGAAATAGCATTGCTTCCTGTTTTCCAAAAATAGCCCGCGCACAAGTGCTATTAATCGGATTAAGAATACGGCCCGAGGGGGGCCTCCCCGAAGGGATGACGTGTTTCGACCGTTCACGTTATTTCATTGGAGCGTATTCTTGGCAATATCTCACTGCTTCGGCGCCGGTGTGAACGATGAATGCCGCGGCGCTTAAGGCATCTGACCTGGGATTCGAGTCCTTGCTGACAGAATGAGGGGCCCACGTGTGTGATTGAGCTAAAAAAAAATTGCTGAAACTTTAGGAAGGCAGTTCCGGCTTTAGCTCGAGTGGGTAATTGAGTCACTTGATGGTCGGAGTCAAGGACGCCACGCCAAACAAGGCCGCGGCACAGCTTGAGATGCTTGGCAACGGCGAGGGTATTCCTGAGCCGCCGCTTTCTCCTTGAAGCGAACTCACGGGGGCCGAAACGAGAGATTAGCATAACACAATCCACTTATAAGGCTGAAGGAGGCCGCCAGAACGCTGGAGAAGGTGATATCAAACGAGGCGTCCAACAATAAGTTTTGGAAGACACGGTAATTTCAAATGAGATGAAAGCCGAAAGATGGTCCCTCTATTGGATCCAACGGAATCGCGTTACATCCTCAAGGCGGCGATGAAGGTCGCAAGGCTACCAAGTATTGAACATTTCCTAACTGCCGGACTCGCGACAGCAGCGTTTGCTGCAGTCGAGGACGTTGTTACCGTGCGCGTGGTGAAGGACGTACGGCCCGGAACGTTCGTGGCCGGGTGTCCAGAGCGCCAGTCTTGGGCGCGCGGCACCTGGTTGGCACCCCTTAGGAGACCCCGGAACAATGATTGCTCTCCTTGGTATGAACGTGGACATATATAAAGAATTTTCGAGCAATAGAAAAGTTATATGAAAAGATATAGTCTTTTTAGCGTAGCTATCATCTTGAGCGATGTTATAAATTTTATGTTCTGCCTTTCGCTTAACACCCCTGGATTTGGTCATCGGTGTGTTCGGGGTCCCAATTAGGTTCCACGCGACATTGGACGTCATGGATCCGAGATGGGCTTGGCTTGGAACGGGATCCTAAGTATTTGTGTCATGTTTGCAAAGTGATGGAATGTATTGTGACTGGCGGTCACCTGTATGTCGGGACCGCCGCCCGAGCCGCCCTGCAGTGGTTAGAAAGGCGTGGCCTTTCGCACTTCTACGGCGCCTGTGGAACGAAGTTTGGCTCAAAAGGTACAAATAGTTCCGTTCAGGGATCGTTCCAAGAGGGCGACACTTTAGCACGCGGATTCATAATTTTGATCATACAATAAGCGAGGAATTCCTAGGAGCATGGACTTGCGAAGCACGATTTGTCCTAGCTTGCCTGCCCGATCAATCGATCCTCATAGCGACGTATACGAAAACAGCACCTAGTCAGCGCACGCCAAGACACTTTATATGTTGCCAGTCGAAAATTGGATCCTGTGAGTATCGATGGCATACAAGACGTCATGTAGCGCCAGACTAGTTTCGCCGCGGTGTAGACATCAATTGAAAGCGGGATATCGCTCGCCGTGAATCAGAAGAAAATAGAAAGATTGTTATGATTCATGTATACAAAATTAATTGAGAAAACACAGCTACAAAGGGTTTAAGGAAAGGTCCGTATCATCATCTGTCCAGAGTCCAAAGCTTGTAATCAATCGTGATAACTCATTGCGCTTTCAGCAAAAGAGGCTGAGCCGGTGAGCGGTTGACCCCTAGTCGTGTTGCGCCTAGCATTAGCTCTCGAACTAAGCACCAACGACAGACGAGATGTCGACGCCCTATTTGAAGTAATCGAATCAGTTCGGGTTGTTATAGCCTCCACCACCAGAATATACGCACATAAGCCCTGCAGAGGGCCTTACCGACAGCCTCGGCGGTCGTAAGGTCTTGACCCGTGCACGATTGTTTGAAGCAGCTGTCAATGGCTTGGACGTAGGCGGTGTCATTGCAATAGCAAGCCCCGTCCGGCACGGCATTAGGATCAGTCGGGGCGGGGCAGGCAGTACTTGTCGTGTTCTGGTCGCATGTTGCGGCACAGGCTGCAATAGGACAAAGAGTCAGCAAAGCACACTTACCAAGACCCGATCGGTGACCGCCGTTCTCGGGAACGATAATATTCTTACCAGGGAGGGGGTTCGTCAAATCAACACCCTATACGAGAGATATTGTAAGCGAGACGCGGGGTGCGGATTGCGGGAAACTAGCATACAGCTTCCTTGCAAGTTGCCAAAGCGGCCTCTTGGGCGGTTTGAGCCTCGTCTGCGCTGCAACTGGTCGCGACACACTGAGTAAGTCCCATTATGAAATCGTAGTTTAGGCATTGGCAGGCAGTGTCGTCGGCGGTGCACGGGGCGGCGCTGGTGTTACCGTAGCACGTTTGAGCACAAGCTGTCACGTCCGCGAACAAAGTTAATCAAGCTCAGAGACTGGAAGTTCGTACGTGTGGATGTTAAAGCTTACCAGGAATGGTAGTCTGACGTTTGAGAATGGTGGCGGCGGAGGCGAGGGTGGCGGCGAAAAAAACGACGACGAAGGAACGCATATTGTTGGTCTATGCAGAGACTGGATAAAACGGTCTTGTGCGGATGAACGAGGAGAAGGAATAAAAGACGAGTGAGTTTGAATGCTGGGGAGAGTTGTCAGGCCTGACCTCTTTTTATACGCTGGTTTCTTGGACCCAGGATTTGGAAGTCAGGAGCATGTGCCTCGCATGGGAATCACGGGATAATCATGCAGGTAGTGTCCGAGCGCTGGAAGATTACCTCGAGGCTTCAACGCCACTAAGCGTTCGGCGAACGGCCGAACCACCAATGTATGGAAACGTTTCCGCACCGCTTCAATTTCGGAGGGTCGGATTCCTACTCGTGCCCGTGGCTGCTGGAGAGGACTAGACGATGGACCGCTCAGGCTCACTCCACACCAAAACGCCATCGAGACGTGCCAGGACATACCTGCGCTCGAAAGTACTGAAGAAATGGGTGTGATATAGGCGACATAAGGTTACTCTCTGTATGTATTACGAATCCTATGAGATCAAAAAACCGACTGTGGCTTGGCTGCGTTTCAAATGCCAGTTTGGACTCGTACCTCTTGCCGGTAAAGTACTCAACTATTGGATGGAAGGACGATTTCGAAATCCTTATTGCCTCATGTGCAAAGTGGCGGACAAGTGGAAAATTCAGAATTGGCGCTGGCTCCACACGGCTAAGGCGTACTTCTCCCGAGAGAATGACGTATTGAGATGAGTACCCCGGCGCTTGAGGTGTCCAGCCTGAGGGTTCAAGCACTCTCTTGCCGACGGAACGAAGACCCCAAAGTGCATGATCGAGCCAAGGAATGAAATGGACCAGAAGGGTTGCAACCAATTGCTTCGGCGAACTGTACTGTATTCACAAAAGGCAGTTCCGGCTTTGGTTGGAGTACAGTCGAGCGGAGCCAAAATGCCGCGCCAAGCTTCAGGGCAGCTAGGAACGCCGCTTCATATGCTTGGCATCCCGAAGCCACTGTTTCCCAGATCGTCCTCGAACCACTCACAAAGGAAATACCATGCCGACACAGTTCACTCAGGCGGAAGACGGACTTCAAAATGCCGAGAGAGTTATGTAAAACGCGGTGTATAACGATCCGCTTGGAAGTCTGAGAAAAACACACAATCACAGACATGAAAGAAATCGAAAGTTACTTCTCCTAAAACACTAGCATCCACGACCACGTTACATCCCGAACGCTGCGCGCGATGGAGGTTGCGAGGCCTACAAGTATCAACCCATTATTGATCGTCGGACCTGCCACAGCAGGCTTCGTTATCGTCGGGGTGTTTGCTGATGCGGCGGTGGCGAAAAGTGAGACCCGGAGTGCTCGTAGACGAGGCTGAATTACTAGTGGCCGAAGCGGAAAAAGCTAGATCAGTGGGATGTACGCCGGCGTTGGACGTCAACTCCCTATACACAGTGCACATCTAATAGCATTAGCAAAGATTGCTCATAGATGAAAGGGAAAAATATACACAGCCGCTCGGCACGTTGCCTGAGCGGTCGGTTCAGTCGCGACTACGTCCTGCATCGCACGTGCTATGAACCCGAATCTCTACCACTTGCCAATCATCCACATTCCTGCAGGGGCATGTATATTTATTGGGGGAGGATCCATCATCGGTGTTCCTGGGACAGAACTCCGTTCAGCCTGAGAAGTGGTGCCAAAAACGTCGGCTACATTTATGAAGGCTCTGACACCCCACGAGCGGTCGAAAAAAAGTTGATCACTCACTGGGGAATGGATTATTTGGATCGATACCCTATAATGCGGAGAACGAAGAATGGGCTTGGCTGTCTGGAGTATGCCTTGAATGGGGATCACAAACATTCCGTCTCGTATACACGTGTTGTATTGAAGAGATCGATGTCGTTCACATTTAGAAACCGGGTCCGGCCGCTCGAGCCGAGACTAGAGGTCAGGAAGGCGTTGGCCTTTCCCCTCCCATCGGCGCGCGGGGAACGAGATTTGGCCAAGACAAAACAGATAATTCCACTTTTGGGTAGTTTTGAGGCGGCGACACGGTAGCACGTGAATTTGTAGTCAGGATCAAACGACCCGCCAAAGCAATTCTGACGCGTACGTAGCCGAAGAACATGGACTGCCGAGCATGATTTCTGAGTTCACTCCTAGCTTGCTTGTCTGATCAATCGATCCTCATAGCGACGTGTAAGTCGACGGCACCTATGCCCGCGCCAATACTCGTCATTCGCTGCCAGTCCCAAAAAAGATTCTATGCCTTTCGATGTCATGGGGGATGTATGTAGCACCAGACTGGTCTCACCTTAGTTTAAATATTGCTGTAAGGCTGGATATCGCTCGTCTTTGATCAAGAGAAGATAGAAAGGTCGTTATGATTACAACCAAAGTTGATCGAGTAGTGTAGCTAGAAATTTCGTGGAAAACACAGCTAGGCATGGGTTAAAGCAGAGGTCCATAACATCATCGATACACAGTCCAAAGTTATCAGCTAATCATGGTCATTCATGGCGCTTCAAGCGGGAGAACCTGAACGGGTGGGTTGACAGTAGTTATAATTGGCCCCTTTCCCGCGTTGCGCCCGACCTTTGCTCGTGAACTAAGCAGCAGAGACGGTAGACGAGATATCAACACCCTATTGAAGTGGCATGATCGTGTCAGTTCATGTTGTTACAGCCTTCGCCACTTGAATATACGCACATAGGCCCTACAGGCAGCCGCGCCGACGGTCTGAGCGGTCGTAAGGTCTTGACCTGAGCACGAGGATTTATAACAGCTATCTACGCTTTGAACGTAGCCCGTGTTCTTGCACAAGCAGGCCCCGTCGGGGATGGAGGTGCCAGCGGTAGTAGTAGTATTCCCGCACCCCGTACTTGATATGTCCTGGCCGCATGCGGCGCCGCAGGCTGCAATAGAACAAAGAGTAGACAAAGCACAGTTAATAACACTATTATCAGTGACCGCCGTCCTCAGAGCGATAATGCTCTTACCTGGGATAGGATTTGTCAAATCAACACCCTGAGTGAGAGATAGGATCAGGGAGATGCCAAGCGCGGATTATGGGATATCAACATACAGCTTGCTTGCAAGTTGCCACGGCGGCCGCTTGGGCGGTTTGAAGGTCACCCCCACTGCAAGAACCCATGACGCATTTGCTAAGTCCTTCTACGAAATTGGGGTTCAGGCACTGGCAAGCGGTGTCGGTGTTCACGCAAGGGGCAGGATCAGTGCCGGTGTAGCACGTTTGCGCACAAGCTGTCACGTAAGCAAACAAATTCAGTAAGCTCCGAGACTGGAGGTTTGTCTTGCAAAGGTGAGACTTGCCAGGAACGTCTGTCTGACGTTTGAGTACGGTGTAGGCAGAGGCAAGGGAAGCAGCGGAGAAAATGACGGCACAGAAACGCATGTTATTGATCAATGAAGAAACTGGGTAAAACGGTGTTGAGTCGATAGGAGTAAAGCTGTGGCTAGATGTGGATGAGCGAAGAGAAAGGAATAGAAGATGAGTGAGGCTGAATGTTGGGGCGATTGTAAGACCTCTTTATATATGTTGGCTTGTTGGATCCGGCGTTTAGAAGTTTGGAGCATATACCTCGCATTAGAATCGTGGGTGATGATGCAGGTGGTGGTCAAGCGTGGACGAACACCTCCGGGCTCTGTCAATTTGGAGCGTCGGGTACTTGCCCATGCCCGTAGCCGTTCGGGAGGACTAGACGATGGAATGCTCAGGCTTGCTCCACACCACAACGCCACCTAGAGCCCACCAGGGCATAACCGCAGTAGAAAGTCTGAAGAAAAAGAGGGTGGTTTCGGCGACATAAGGTTAATGCCCGTGTGGCGCATCGTATGAAGTCAGAAGATTGGCTGTAGCTTGGCTGGGGTCGCAAACGGCAGTCGACTCTGGAAGTGCTCGTTCGGGTTTCCCGTTAGGTATTTGACGGGCCTATTCTACTGGACCGAACGTCTATTTCGGAGTCTCATTGCCTGAAGTTTTGGAGGGGACAAATGGAATCACCGGATTTGAGGATGTGGCGCTTGCTCCACACGGCCAAGGTGAGTTACCCCCGAGGAGATGACGTATTTGTAGAACACACGTTCGCTTGCCCGAAGTGATAGTTCATTGAAGCGTAATGCTTTGGAAATAATCAACTGCTCCAGCGCACGTTTGAATGGTGAGTACCCTGCAGCTTATACTTAAGAGTGTCCAACCTTGGGGTTCACTCTCTTGCCGCCGGAAGGAAGGGCCCAACATGCATGATCGACCCAGGAAATGCATTGGACCAGGAGGTTTGGCAATGGATTGCTTCTGCGGGTTGCGATAATCACGAAAGGGAGTTGCGGCTTTAGTTTGGAGCCGCCGTCGAGAGGATAAGTCGCTTGATATCGCAGTCAGAAGATGTCGTTTCAAGGGCGACGACCTTGTAGGATGTGAATGTGTATTCTCGATAATACAATCCGCTAAAGCGATCCCGGATTATCCTAAGAGTATGGAGTGCCGAGCACACTGAGTTCACTCCTAACTTGCCTGCCTGATCAATCGATCCTCAAAGGGACGCGCAAAACAACGGCGCCAACACTCGTCATTTGTTCCCAGTCCCAAGTTGGATCCCGTGCCTCTCGATGTCATGCAGGATGTAATTTAGCGCCTTACTAGTTTCATCTTAGTTGAAATATCAATTTAAAGCTGGAGATCGCTCGCGTTTAATCAAGAGAAGATAGAAAGTTCGTTATAATTCGTTAACTGAGTAGACTAGCTGAGAATTTAGTGGAATACACAGCTAGGCATGCGTCAAAGGAAAGGTCCGTAACATCATCTGTACAAAGTCCAAAGCTATCGACTCGTCGAGATCATTCATGGCGCTTTTAGCAGGAGAAGCCGAGCCAGTTGGCTGACAGCAGTTAACCCCCCACTACTCGTGTTTCACCCGGCTTCCTGCCCCTGAACTAAGCAGCGGGAACGGTAGACGAGAGGTCGACGCCCTATTTAAGCGGCATGATCGGATCAGTTCGGGTTGCTACAGTCCCCGCCCTGTAAATATACGCACATAAGCCCGACAGAGGGCCGAACCGACATTCTGCGCGGTTGTGAGATCTTGGCCTGTGCACCCTGTATTGAAGCAGGTGTTCATGGCTTGAACGTAGGCAGTGTCCTTGCAAAAGCAGGCGATGTCGGGGAGGGCACCGGTACTAGGATCAGCTGGGGCGGGGCAGACAGTACTGCCCGTGTTCAGGTCGCATGTGGCGGCACAGGCTGCAAGAGAACAAGGATCGGCAAGGCACAGTTAACAACGCTGGACCGGTGACCGCCGTTCTCAAGAACGATAATGTTCTTACCAGGAAGACTATTTTGCGGATTGGCCCAATCAATACCCTATGCGAGAGATAGTATAAGGGAGAAGTCAAGTACGAATTACGGGAAACCAACGTACAGCGGCCTTGCAATCTGTGGCGGCGTTCGTTACGGTCATTTGAGCGTCTTCTGCGCTGCAACTCGCCTGGACGCAATCGGTCATTGTCTTGATATATATGGGGTTTAGGCATCGGCAGGCGACGTCTTCCATGGTGCAAGGGGCAGGGTCCGTGCTGGCGTAGCACGTTTGCGCACAAGCTGTCACGTGAGCAAGCAAAGTTAATACAGCTCCGAGACTGGCGATTCGTTCGTGTAGAGGATAAAGCTGACCGGGAACAGGAGTTTGGCGTTTGAGTATGATGCCGGCGGAGGCAAGGGACGCAGCGAACAAAACGACGACGGAGGAACGCATGCTGTCTATAGAGAAACTGGATTAAAGGGTCTTGATTCGATACGAGTAAAGCTAGGACTGGATGGGGATGAGCGAGGAGAAAGGAACAGGATGAGTGATGCTGGACGTTGGGAAGAGTTGTCGGGACCTCGTTTTATACGCTGGTTTGTTTGATCCAGGGTATAGAAATTTGGAGAATTCACAGCCGAGGGGAGTTAGGGATCGATGATCATGCAGGTGTGTTTGAGCGTGGGCACGCCCCTTGAGGCTTCAATGCCGCTAAGCGTGCCGCCACCACCCGAATCACAAATGAAAATCCCCACCACGAATGTAAGAGGTAGGCCATCTGCATTGCTTTAGGTCTGTAGGGTCGGGTTCTTGCCCATGCCCCTAGCGGCCCGAGAAGTCTAGACGATGGAATGCTCAGGCTCGTGCTTCACTACGACAACGCCATTCAGAGCGTACAAGGACATAAATGCGGTTGAGAATACTGAAGAGAAGTGGTGACTTCCGCGACACAATGTCGATTTCCGTATTACGCATATGTCGATGAGAGCAGAAACCAGCTGTGGCTAGGCCAGGGTCTCAACTGGCCCTCTGGACTGGTACCTCTTTCCCGTTAGGTACTTGACGGGCTATGCTACTAGACCGAAGGACGACGCGTTCTTCGCAAAACGGCGGGGACAAGTGGAAACGAGGTAATTAATCATCGGATTAACAGTTTGCGCTTGGCCCCTGTCCCACACGGTCGAGGAGGGCCTCCCCCGAGGAGATGACGTATGCCGAGAATTCACCTTCCCTCCCAGAAGTTGGAGGGCATTCTTTGGAGAACTCAACTGCTCCGGCGCTGGTGTGAACGATGAGTGCAGGTGCTGAGGGTCCTACCTAGGGTTCAAGCACTTTGTTGCCGATGGAACCAAGGCCACAGAGTATGTGATCAAGCTAAGAAAAGGGTTGGCAACGGATTGCTTCGGGGGACTGTGGAATTGTAAACTGGCAATCCCGGCTTTGGCTCAGGCGCCGTCGAACGGACACTTGAGCGACTTGATCATTGCGGTCAAAAGATGCCGCACGCGGATCAAGGTAGAGCGCGGCATCATATGCTTGGCATCGGCGGAGGGATGCCCAAGCCACCGATCCTCCTTGGAGCGATTCACAAGGATCAAAACGAGAAATTACCATCGAGCAATCCACTCCGGCGGAAGGCGGACTTCAGGGTGCCAAGAGAACTAGGTAAAATGAGGTGCAAAACAATACGCGTGAAAGTCGTAGGAAGACACAGCAATTACTAATATTGTAAAAGAAAATCGAAAGATCTAGTTCTTCTAAAACCCTCATCCCAAGACCACGTTACATGCCGAAGACTGCGCGCGATGAAGTTCCCGAGCCTCCAAGTATCAACCTCTTATTGGTCGCCAGGCCCGCGACAGTACTAGGCTTCGTTGTAGTCGAGGAATTTTTTGACGTGGTGGGGGTGAAGAAAAGAGACCCGGAATGCGGGCTAAACCAGTGGCAAGGAGCGGAAAAGGCTGAGTTAATGAGATGGGGCGGCGGTAGCAGTGACGTCAATTAACAACACCCTACACCGGCGCCCGTCGGGGTAGCGCCCGTAGAAACCACCCTTATAAAATTGCACACAGATTGGGCGCCGAAGATGCACACTGCTTGAGCGGCATGTTCAATTGCCTTCGCCCTGAGCACCGCATGTGCTATGAGCGCATATCTCCGTAGCTTTCGCCGAGAGAGCAAGACTGAGGTTGGCATTCTTGCGACCGGATTCCGTCCAACCTAATGATTTTGAACCATCAAATACCTTCGTTAGGGCTATGAAATCTCGCGAGCGGTTGGTAAGAAGTTTAGTTCACTAAAATGGGGAATGGCTCGGGGGCCGGAACATCAAGGGTTCAAAGAGATGAACACGTGCAGGGGCTCTCCCAAGTACCTCATTCGCCGTCTCGGCGGATGCTGCTTCGGCACTGCAAGGTTTGGTAGCACGTGCAGTCGTTACAGGGGTAGATTTCGTTGGTCGGAGAACAAGGGCTAAGATCGGTATCGTATGATGCAGTCTATGAGGTCAAACGGACCGCCCCCACTTGGATTGCGTACTAAATGGCAGTCCGAAGTCGAACCTCTTCTCTGGTCTTTTCTACCAAGTGACTGAGTCTATTCCTCGATCCTGCACCAGAATGTAGCGACTGAGGAAACAGCCTCCTTTGAAAAGACCTTGTTGGCTTGGATGATATCACCCAACGAGGCTGGATCGGTTGATATTTCACTTGCACCTGCCTCACCAGCCAGCGGCCACACCATTAAAACTCTGTATATGACTCGTCTCGCGCCATTGGATGCATCCACAGCTCAAAAGGAACAACCATTGAAAACGACCTCCGGATGGATCGGGAGCTGCTGCTTATACCCGTTAGCGACCCGGACCCCGGACGCCCTTGCCCTCTCCCTTCGAATCTATGCAATGGCTATGGTCATGTTCGTCCTCTTTTGAGCTTTGTGGATATCCCATGACCCGAGGCGAGCTCTATCAAGAATTATGTCGGCTTGAGGGCCCGGGTACCCGAGGTTCTATCTATTCCCACGGTTGTAGTGGTTAGCGTTCTACATTATGCCCCTCTAGCCACTCGGACGTCCTCGCTCTGAATCAACCCTAGCCAATCTAGTGGTCCAACGCTTCTGCCGTATTAAAAAGACGTGAAAGAGGATTTCGCATCGAGAAGTAGCTGCGCTTCGGAATCACCAGCTGCCAGTCAGGGGGTATGATGTGGGTGGCCTTATCCGCTCCTACCGAAGAAGGAGTTTCAGTTCCGAAAGTCGCATATTGGACACAGGAAGTCGCTCTTAGGTCGTCTGGGTGACGATCGAACACGCAACGCTCTCCTCTCGCCTTTGAAGTACATCGAGGGATGGAAGGAACCATCCCGATGCCGGAATTCGAACAGATCCTGGGGAAAAGGAACTTCAGATGGACTTTTTGACTTCAGCCCGAATTCAGCGCACTCTTCAGCTGATTTTCGACCGCCAAGCGTAAAGACAACGACAACTGGCACTCATGCGCTAAACCGTAGGACACCGGGGAGGATTACCTCAGCCGACATCAAACCAATACCGCCCGGATGCAACACAGCAGAAGATTGGAAGGTCCATCCAGTTCATATTATCAAAAAAAAGTTCAACAAAAAGCCAGTCAGTCGAGAGTCTGGGGAGAGAATACCACAGGATCTGAGTCGGGCAGAAAGTTCTGGAA
>WSTX01000120.1:0-13663 GCA_019633405.1 Tulasnella sp. 408 | reverse complement strand
CATTTTTGCAGGGATGGAACTTGAGGAGGGTAGGACATTGGCCGACTACTTCATCCCAAAGGAATCTACCGTCCACCTGGTCCTGAAGCTTCGAGGCGACAAGCCAGTCATTTATTTATACCCGCCTAAGTCTATTAACGCCAAAGTCCACCTCTCTCTCGTTTCTCAATGGAGACTTTCCGCCGTGTACCCTCAGCCGATTAAAGGATCCTTCAAAGAAGGCGAGTCATCTCAAACCGCCGAGTGGGACGTCGTTGCCAACCCAAACGGACTAATGACCGTCGAGGGAAGCTCTCCGGAGATCGCCTATATCTTCTGGGAGGCGGAGTAAGTCTAATTCCTTGCGTCTGCGATTCATTTCTCGCTAAGCCTCTGCCGTCCGTGTACAGGACCGAATTCAGGAATGACCTCCCAGACTCTCCGCCGATGTCTCGATCTTTCTCTCCTGTTCCGGAAACTACACGCGAGACGTTGCGTCCCCGTATCGGCTTCATCCCCGGGACCACCAAGTGCTCGCCTCACGATTCAGTCGCTCTGTCTGTCCAGGACGTACCCCCGTATCTCGAGAAAGCGCTTCTTGCGCTTGGTCTTCATGCAGAGGCAAGGACATCGTTCATTACGTGAGTCTTCTGTGCTCGGACCCTTGTTTGCCGTTTGGTCTGAACTCCGCATCGCGGACTCAACGCAGCTACTGGCTACCGTCATTCCTCAAGCATGAACACATAGCGCTCCGTTTCGTCCCACAAGTTGACTATGAGGCTTCCGCGCCACTCAATATCGAGCCCAAACCCGACGTCGTCACCAGAGTGTTCATGCTTTTCGAAGGCATCCCGACTGATCGCCTGGCTGACTGGGAAGTAGCTCGTCAACGCTCTTCGGTGGATGTCAACATGTGGAAAGAAATTGTTGGCGTCGAAGATGCACTTCAGAGTGATCAGAGACTTTTCCGAGTTTTGGAATGGGGAGGCATGGAAGTTCGATGATGGGAGGACAATTCATTCTTCATCCCTACGGTCCCGTCCTGTAATCAAGAGCTCCACCCCTTGCATCTAGTTCGCTGCAATGTACTTAGTGCTTCCTTGACGGAGGCATCTGATAAAGATGGCCTTGGTTTGCTGATTCGTGATAAGCCTAGACGTACCGGGAATGGTGGGTGCTCTCGAATAGCTCGCTGTCCCGGTTTGCGTAGAGGAGGGCAATGATCGTAGCGGTTGAAAGGGCATGGGGGCTCGAAGCTTCATTTTGCAGGGATGGAACTTGAGGAGGGTAGGACATTGGCCGACTACTTCATCCCAAAGGAATCTACCGTCCACCTGGTCCTGAAGCTTCGAGGCGACAAGCCAGTCATTTATTTATACCCGCCTAAGTCTATTAACGCCAAAGTCCGCCTTTCTCTCGTTTCTCAATGGAGACTTTCCGCCGTGTACCCTCAGTCGATCAAAAGATCCTTCAAAGAAGGCCAGTCGTCTCAAACCGCCGAGTGGCACGTCGTCGCCAACCCAAACGAATGATGACCGTCGAGGGAAGCTCTACGGAAATTGCCTATATCTTCTGGGAGGCGGAGTAAGCCCAACTCCTTGCGTCTACGATTCATTCTTCGCTAAGCTTTTCCGTACAGGACTGAGTTCAATCATGATCTCCCGGACTCTCCGCCGATGTCTCGTTCTTCCACTCCGCTTCCGGAAACTAGACGCGAGACGTTACGCCCCCGTATCGGCTTCGTCCCCGGGACCACCAAGTGCTCGCCTCACGATTCAGTCGCTCTGTCTGTCCAGGATGTACCCCCGTATCTCGAGAAGGCGCTTTTTGCGCTTGGTCTCCATGCAGAGGCGAGGACGTCGTTCATTACGTGAGTCTTCTGTGCTCGGACCCTTGTTTACCATTTGGTCTGAACTCCGCATCGCGAACCCAACGCACCAACGCAGCTACTGGCTACCCTCATTCCTCAAGCATGAGCACATAGCGTTCCGTTTCATCCCACAAGTCGACTACGAGGCTTCCGCCCCACTCGATATCGAACCCAAACCCGACGTTGTTACCAGAGTGTTCCTGCTCTTCGAAGGTATCCCGAGTGATTGGTTAGGCTGCTGGGAAGAAACTCGTCAGCGCTCTTTGGCGGATGTCAGCATGTGGAAAGGGATCGTGGGCGTCGATGATACTCGCCAAAGCGACTGGACTCTTTTCCGAGTTTTGGAATGGGGAGGTATGGAAGTTTGATGATGGAAGGACAATTAATCCCTGCAGTCCCGTTCTGTAAGCAAGATCTCCACCCTGCATCTAGTCTGCTGCAGTGTACGTAGTGCTTCCTTGATGGAGGCGTTTGGTAAAAAGATGGACTTAGTCTGCCGATACGTGAAATAAGCCTCCGCGTGCTAATACGGAGCATTTGGCTCATCTCGGTCCGATCCAACTGTTTCACCCATTTCCGTCTTCGAGGATAGACAGAGGACCACCATTTGGCCTCTTGTTATCTCTTCTTTTGGGTAGCCGCCACTCTCGATTCAATGCGCCAAGACCAAATGGCTAGGTGGCGGCCATGGGGCCTTTGTGTTGACCTGTTTACGTGCAAGTGATTATTGCAACCCCGACCAGCAGCAACCCCTTCCAGACGTCGCCCTTATATACTTTGCTTTTATCGCCAAGGATTGACGCAACATGCCTCCATCGCGTAGCTCAGAGAGTTCAGCCCTCGTCTTCTTCACATACAAGCGTCGAAAGGTTGTATTTGCTCGTCCCGCAACGCACGAAGTAAGGTGGCGACTCGTTTCGACGCCCCATGTACGCGACTGATCAAATAGCGCTCCAGAATGCTTTAAACCTAGCAAAGAAGACATTTCCTGCTCTAAAGGCCGTATCATCCTGGAAAATCGTCATTTGGGCCCGATTAGCTAATGGGCGAGAGGAACGGGTCGCGCCAGAAACATGGTCAGCAGTCACCAGCGGAGTCAAGCACTTTACCGTAGAAGTCCTTGAAGACAAAGTAAAGAAAGAAGAAGAAGAAATAACCGTGAAGATAGAGAAAGAAGAAGAAGAGGAAGTGAAGATGCCTTTCTATCCAGTGCAGCAACCGGGATCATCTGCGGTATCTCCTGCAAACAATCAATCAACCGTTTCTGGAACCAGGGGTGGGTTAGACGGTCACAGAACATCTATACTAAGCTTCTGATAACGCATTATCAGATAGCGCTCAAGAAATTTGGGTTCACATTCATAGTCAGGCCGGGGGGAAAGCAATCATCAGCAAACTCCGCCCTTCCGACAGTGTTTACAAGCTGAAAACAAAAATACAAGATGTCATGGAACTACCTGCTGGCCGACAAACTCTCCTTCATGATGGAGAGCGACTCCAAGATAGCGCGACGTTGGCCAGCCAGTCAATTACAAGTGGAACTACCCTTTATCTGTTCCGCGAGCAGACAGGCGGGAAACCCGTCATTTATCTATACCCACCTATGTCGATCAACGCCAAAGTCCGCCTCTCTCTTATTCCCGGATGGAAATTTTCCGCAGTCTACCCCCAGCCAACGGAGGGGTCATTCAAGGAGGGCAAGTCGACTCAGGATGTCGAGTGGGACGTTGCCGTGAATCCGAGTGGAATGATACGGTCGCAGGGAGACTCTACCGAAGTCGCTTACCTATACTGGGAGGCAAAGTACGTCAGACGTTACACCCTGTACTTGCTTCTTCTCAACGATTTGTAGGACCGAACCCACAAACAACCTTCCTGACTCACCACCACCATCTCCTTCGTCCTCTCCTCTTCAAGCCAATTCTATGAAAGCGTTGCATGCCCATGCAGGCTTTGCGCCTGGGACCACCAGATGCTCGTCCGTCGATTCGGTCGTTCTGCCGGTTCAAGCAGTGCCACCATATCTCGAGAAAGCTCTCACTGCGCTCGGCCTTCATACCGAGGCGAGAACGTCTTTCATCACGTGAGTGGTAGAATGCTTAAAGTTCCGTGGGGCGTCTCGGCTAACGCTTCGCATGGGGATATCAACGCAGGTATTGGCTACCGTCACTCCTCAAGCACGAGCACCTTGCGCTCCGTTTCATCCCCCAGGTTGATATCGAGGCCGCTGCACCACTCGAAATCGATCCGAGACCTGACGTCGTCACGAGGGTTTTCATGCTGTTCCAAGGTATCCCGACGGATCGACTGGCGGATTGGGAAGCAGCCCGTGAACGTTCTTTGGCCGATGTCGATTTTTGGAAGGGAGTCCTCGGAGTCGAAGAGACGAAGCAAAGTAATGAGAATCTCTTCCGGGTTTTGGAGTGGGGAGGAATGGAAGTGCAATAAATGTCTATATCACGTGATTACGTCATCGAGCGCTTCAATGGCATTTTGATGTTCGTCAACGGTGAGCCAACTGTCAAAAGCGCACTTTGGAGCTCCAAATATTATTCGAACGTCGGTACTCCGAGTATTGCTATGGGCGACGTAGAATACATCTGGGCGGTTGAGCGAACAAAGATCGTGCAGAGCGTGCTGTGTGCGGCCATCCAGCAATGACACACGCCATATATCACATGAGACCGGTCTGTCCATGCCGAAGTGATTCGTCACTGCGTTCTGACGTGCTTTCGAAGAGCCCGGCGTGGCTTGATTTCGCCCAGGCACGGGATCGGTGTGGCGCTGTTTCTGTGCAAGTGCAATTCCCAGATCCTACGCGCACGTTATAACCTGAACCTCTTTGCTCAAACCGCATCTCGCTTCAAACCACACCTTGACCTTGACGCGCGAATCTCGTATCGTTTCACTCGACAAGCCAGATATAAGTCAACATGCTTCTTTCTCGTAGATCCGAGACTTTAAACGGCGGTTCCTTCACCTATGAGCTCCGAACCGTTGCGTCTACCCGTCCGGGAACTCATGAAGTGAGGCGACGGCTTTTCTTCCTTGATCTGCTTGAGCGGCTGACTCAAAGATCGTCTCAGGATGCGTCAAACCTAGTAGAGGCGGCATGGAATGCTCTAAAAGCGATACCGCCCGAAAGGCTGGGCGTTTCTGCCTCTTCACTTGATCATCCAGAGGACGGCACCGTTGAGGTCACTCCGGACGCTCGGGAACTCGTTACCAACGGGGTCGAGGACTTTACTGTGGGGATCGTAGACGAGGAAGTAAAGCGTGAAGAAGCAGAAGCAGTGAAAAAAGAAGACGAGGAGATGGCAGTCTCAACGCCCCCAACACCGCTGGGGTCGTTACCCTTCGATACACAACCCGGTACAGCAGGTCATTCGAGAGCGCCCTCACTCGTTACCAACGGAGTCAAGCAATTTAATGTCGGGATCGT
The DNA here is from genome assembly GCA_019633405.1 of Tulasnella sp. 408. Taxonomy (NCBI): domain Eukaryota; kingdom Fungi; phylum Basidiomycota; class Agaricomycetes; order Cantharellales; family Tulasnellaceae; genus Tulasnella; species Tulasnella sp. 408. The sequence goes on along the minus strand of WSTX01000120.1, from coordinate 8,372 downwards.
AGACGAGGAAGTAAAGCGTGAGGAAGTAGAAGCAGTGAAAAAAGAAGAGGAGATGGCAGTCCCAATGCCCGCAAAATCGCCGCGGTCATCACCCTTCGATACACGACTCGGTACAGCAGGTCATCCGAGAGCGCCTTCACTCGTTACCAATGGGTTCAAGGAATTTACTGTCGGGATCGTAGACAAGGGAGTGAAGCGTGAAGAAGCGAAAGCAGTGAAAAAAGAAGATGAAAATATGGCAGTCCCAACGCGCCTCAAACCGTTGTGGTCGTTCCCCTTCGATACCCAACCCGGTACAGCAAGTCATTCGAGAGCATCCCAGATTTCTGGTACGTCTCACTCCACGACGCACTAGTCTATGAAGAGTCTAACGGAATGCTAGGGTCGGAGGACCGTGGATTCCAGGTCTTTGTTAAGACGCTGACGGGGAAAACCATTACCCTTCAAGTTTGTTCTTCCGACGATATTAACAACCTGAAGAGTAAAATACAAGATAAAGAGGGAACTCCCCCAGACCATCAAAGGCTGATCTTCCGGGGGAAGCAGCTTGAAGACGGTAGAACATTAGCCCACTATTCCATCCGAAAGGAAGATACTATGCACTTAGTCCTCAGACTTCACGGTGCGGGCATCTACAGCGGAGCAGATGCGGCTCGCGGACATCGCGGAGCAAGCTCAAACGAATCCCGTCGTTCCAAAATCTCTTCTTTTCACCATTACCCATTGTCCCAATCATTCCTCATACGACCTCATGGTCTTATTGCCGGTGTTTGTTAACCAGCCAACCATACCCTGACGAGTGCCAGCCGGTGAGCGGGGGTGCTTTAGGTGCTGTATCTAGTTTGTTGTGCTGTGCCCAGTTCTTCCTCGACGGAAGCAATTGATGAAAGTTGGTCGGTTTCGCCCAAAGTCTCTGTAAGGGAATCCGTAGACCATGTGTGAGGGTTACCTCAAAGCTTCCGCGTGATAATACAGAGCACCTTCGAGCATGAAGCGAACCAAGGGATGTTCATCAACGGCGAGCCAAGTGTCAAAACCGCACTTCAGAGCTCCGAATCTCATTCGAATGTCGGTACTCCGAGTACTGTTATGGGCGAGGTAAACTACGTCCGGGCGGTTGAGGGAACAAAGATCATGCAAAGCATGCTGAGTGGGGTCATCCAGCAGTGACACACTCCATGTATCACAAGAGACCGGTCGCCGGCCGGTCTATCCATACCGAAGTGCGTCGTCACTGCGGATGTAGATTCGAAGAGCCCCGTGTGGCTTGATTCCGCTCAGGGACGGGATGTGTGTGGCGCTGTTTATGTGCAAGCGCACTTCCTAGATCTGACGTTATAACCCGAACCACCCGCGCAAACCGCATCTTGACATTAGACACTCGGATCAAGCTTTGTTATCGCCCAAGGCATAGCTATTCATGCCTCCTTCTCGTACCTCAGATAAATCAGACGTCGTCTCTTTCACCTTCAGACGCAGAAAGGTAGCGTTTGCTCGTCCGGGGACATATGAAGTGAGACGACGCCCTTCGTCCCTGCTTCGCATGGGCGACTAACTCAAAACTCGGCTCAGGATGCCATTAATCTAGCAAAGAAGACATGGACGGCTCTCAAAGCGATACCGCCCGAAGGGCTCTGCATTTCCGCTCGTTTACCGGACTATCCAGACGAAGGCGTCGTTGAGATCGCTCCAGATGCCTGGAAACTAGTTACCAACGGGGTCAAGGAATTTGCTGTTGAAATCATAGACGAGGATTTAGAGTGCGAAGAAGCAGAAGGAGTGAAAAAAGAAGAGGAAGAAGAGATGGCAGTCCCGAACCCCATTCAACCCCTGCGGTCGTTAGCCCATACGCAACCCGGTATCACAGGTCATTCGAAAGCGCCCACCGTTCCCGGTAAGTTCACGCTCTTGGTACAGGAGCCTCCGGATCTTTTGACGCTACACTAGGGCCAGAACCTCGAGGATTTTTCATCATCGTTCGGTCGCTGGTTGGTGATATCTGGTACCTCGAACATGAATCTTCCGACACTATCGACAACGTGAAGGCCAGATTGCAAGATCGAGCAGGATTTCCCCCAGACGCTCAAAGGCTCATTTTTGCCGGGAAGCAACTTGAAGACGGTAGGACGTTGTCCGACTATGGGGTCCAAAGGAGAAGTACCCTGTGGTTGGTCATGAGGCTTCAAGGTGGTAAACCCGTCATTTACTTATACCCGCCCACGCCTATCAACGCGAAAGTCCATCTATCGCTCGTTCCTCAGTGGAGGTTCTCGGCTGTGTACCCCCAGCCGATCAAAGGGTCCTTCAAGCAAGGCAACTCTTCACAGACCGCCGAGTGGGCCGTCATCGCCAATCCAAACGGAATGATGACCGTGGAGGGGGGTTCTGCAGAAGTCGCCTATATTTTCTGGGAGGCAGAGTAGGTCTCATGCGCTCGATCCACGCTTGGTTCTCACTAATCTCGTATGGCTCGTAGAACCGAATATTCCAACAACCTCCTAGACTCGCCGCCGATGTCCCGTTCTCCTTCTCCAACCCCAGAGGCTAAGCGTGGAACGTTGCGCCCCCGCGCCGGCTTCATTCCTGGTACCACAAGGTGCTCGCCGCAGGATTCAGTTGTGCTGTCCGTGCATGACGTCCCACCATATCTCGAGAAGGCACTCCTTGCGCTTGGCCTCCATACCGAGGCGAGGACTTCATTCATCACGTGAGCTTCACGCTCGGGCCGTATGTTTACCGCGTCGGCTAAGCTTGACATTGGGAATTCGACTCAGATATTGGCTTCCCTCGTTCCTCAAGCACGAACAACTCGCCCTCCGCTTCGTCCCACAAGTGGACTATGAGGCTTCCGCACCCCTAGATATTATCCCCAAACCCGACGTTGTCACGAGAGTGTTCATGCTTTTCGAAGGCATCCCGGCTGATCGACTAGTTGATTGGGAGGAAGCTCGTCAGCGGTCTTTGGCAGATGTCGCCATGTGGAAAGGGATCGTCGGCGTCGACAATGCTCGTCAAAATGACGAGAACCTTTTCCGAGTTCTGGAATGGGGAGGCATGGAAGTTCGATGGAGCAACCACAGATTTGTCCGTTACTTGGCTTTCACGTGATTACGATATCTGGAATGCACGTTGGGTCTCAATATGATGTTGGTGGTAATGAACAATGAACCAACTTTCCAGAGCGTATATTATCTGAACGTCTGTACTCCGACTATTACCGGCGACGTAAACTGCTCGAGTCTGGGCACTTGACGGAACAAAGATCGTACAAGGTTTGCTGTGTGTGGCCATTCTGCGCGGTCATACGATTTTCATTACATGAGAACAGTCTATCCATACTTGAGTGCTTCGCCGCTGCGTCCTCGTGCGGAATCGAGCCCGGCGTGGCTTGATTCCGTCCAGGCAGTGGCGTTGTTTACGTGCAAGTGCACTTCCCAGATCTAGCGTTGTAATCCCGACCACCAGCGCAATCGGATCTTGACGTCAGACGCTCGAATCTCGTCTTTCGATAAGCAAGGCATAGCTAAATATGCCTCCTTCTCAGAGCTCACAGAGCTCAAGCCTCGTGTTCTTCACATACAAGCGCAGAAAAGTCGCATTTGCTCGTCCAGGGACTTATGAGGTGAAGCGATATCTTTAATTCAATGCTCCATCAGTCAGACTCACCCAACGCTCATTTCAGGATGTTCTAAACTTATCCAAGAAGAAATTCACCGCGCTAAAAGCTGTAGCGCCGGAGAGGATCTGCATTTCTGCCTCTTTACCTGACCATGCAGAGGAAGGTGTCGTTGAGATTACTCCGGACGCCTGGCACCTAGCTACCAACGGGGTCAATCAATTTACCATTGGGATCGTAGACGAAGAGTTGAAGCGTGAAGAAGCAGAGCCATTGAAAAAAGAAGAGGAGGAAGAGGTGGCAGTCTCTAAGCCTCTTCAACCGCCGCGGTCGCTGCCTTTCTACACGCAACCCAGTGCAGCACATCAGGCGAGAGCCCCGACTGTGACAAGTACGTCTGAATCCACGATATACAATTTTCTGAAGCATCCGAAATAAAAGTAGGGCGGGGGGGGCCAAGCATTGGAGCTCCTTGTTATTCTACCGACAGGGAAGACACTCACTATCACCGACATTCATACTTCCGACACTATCTACCGACTACAGATGAAAATACAAGAGAAAGGAGGAGGATTTCCCCCAGCGCAACAGAGGCTGATTTTCGCAGGGAAGCAACTTGACGACAAGAGGACACTGGCCGACTATAACATCCAAAACCAATCTATCATCCACCAAGTTCTGAGGCTTCGAGGCGGGAAGCCGGTCATTTATCTATATCCGCCTATGCCCATCAACGTCAAAGTTCGCCTCTCTCTCGTACCGCAATGGAGTTTCTCGGCTGTGCCAGTGTACCCCCAGCCAATCAAAGGATCCTTCAAATACGGCAAGTCTGCCCAAAGTGCGGAGTGGGACGTCGTCGCTCACCCCAACGGAATGATGGTGGTGGAGGGTAGTCCCACAGAAGTCGCCTATATCTTCTGGAAGACAAAGTAAGTCCGATACAGCGTGTCCTCCCTGTCGTTCCTTGCTAAAGTTACACGTTTTCTCTGCAGGACCGAGTCTTCAAACGATCTCCTGGAGTCTCCGCCCATGTCCCGTTCTCCATCTCCGCTTCTCGAAGTTAGGCCGGAGGTGCTACGCCCCCGCGCCGGCTTCATACCTGGTCACACTAGGTGCTCGCCCCAAGATTCGGTCGTCCTGTCTGTGCATAGCGTACCCCCGTATCTCGAGAAAGCGCTGCTTGCGCTTGGCCTCCACACCGAGGCGAGGACGTCGTTCATCACGTGAGTTTTTTCGCGCATGGACCTTGTTGCTAAGCTCAGTAATGGGACTCAACACAGGTATTGGCTTCCGTCATTCCTTAAGCACGAAAATCTTGCGCTCCGCTTCGTCTCGCAAGTGGATTATGAGGCTTCCGCGCCGCTCAATATTACCCCCAAACCCGAGGTCGTCACCAGAGTTTTCATGCTATTCGAAGGCATTCCCACTGATCGACTGGCTGACTGGGAAGAAGCTCGTCAGCGGTCCTTGGCGGATATCAACATGTGGAAAGGGATTGTGGGCGTCGATGATGCTCGGCAAAGCGATCCAAATCTTTTCCGCCTGTTGGAATGGGGAGGTATGGAAGTTCGATGAAGGGATAAGAAATTTGGTCATGCAGTCTTGCCCCTGTAAACAAGAGCTATGTTGCTTTATCTCAATTGTCTCAGTGTATCTACCACTTCATGTATCCATGTGGAACTCTTGGGTGAACGTTCGCCGTGCTTTGCCCAGAGGTGCGAAGGGAAAATCGTGACGACCCTGCCCAGGGACAATAACATCCTTCATGATTGCTTAATACCAATATATAGTATATTCCAGTCCTCGTAACAAAGCTCTTAAGTACTCGCTCTTGTTGATACGCGAGGCAACTGCGCTCCATGTGATCTCAACAGCTTTGTGTTGATGGCTGAAAGGACCAGGCACTGCACCATACTACCTGCATCCATTGACCTCGAACCACCGTTTGCTTCCTCCTCATGTTTGAAATCAATCTTCTGAAAGCATCCAATTAGCTGCGCTTATATAGTGGTACTAAATAACTTGATCCTGCTCGCAAACGTCGGATAAGGTTCCCCAAGACTAATGTGGTAGCATGACAACGGCACGATTGATAGATCAATGGACCTGCCATATATATCGTACGACTGATTTGTTATTAGGATCGTTGTGGGTACCGCTCAGCGTACCTGGGAGCTAGAAAGTTTCAACTCCCACCAGAACGGGCAGAAGTAAATGCCTGACAGTAATATCTCGTGTTATTATGCCAATTTTGAAGTTAATGAGAACGGACGGGTGAAACCGATCTATTTCTACCCAATTCGACATGTGGCTAGAGCGAATTGGATGAGCGTACATACAATGAGACCTTCTATGTTCACCTCGAGGCTTGCGACTTGTCGAATCGAGTGAAGTTCCCGGGTATATCACTATTCTAACAGACCATCTTGACGAGCATTGGATATGCGTCCAGAGGAGGGCTCTAAGGGTTGCTGTAGGCCACGCCCCACAGATTCAAGGTTGTTGGTATTTGTCCTTTCGACACGCGGGGCAGGCATGTGTGCAACGGACCCACCAACATTACAACCCGGACCGACCGACCGTCCCCAGCGATCACACAGATACTGTATTTTGCCTTCGAAGAATAAGTTAATATGCTTTCATGGCTTTTCTCTTGGCCTTCAAGCCTTGTGTTCTTCGCCTACGAGGGTAGAAAGGTTGCAGTTAGTCGTCCTGCGACGCATGAAGTAAGGCGATCAACCATCAGTACCTTTCACTTGCGCGACTAATAAATGGACGTTCCAGGATGCTGTAATCTTGGCAAAGAATACATTTAGCGCCCTGAAAACGGTCCCGCACGAGAAGGTCATCATCTCCACCTGTTTATCTGATTACCAGGGAGAAGGCATCGTCGAGATCGCTCCAACAGCGTGGAAACTGGCCGCTAGCGGAGTCAATCATTTTACAGTCGGGGTTTTGGAAGAGGGAGTAAACGTCGCAGTAGTTGAGGAAGTGAGGAAAGAACGTATGTCTGCCCCACGTTTGAACGCGCCTCGCATCTCCGGTACATCCTATTCAATGATGATAATAAACCCCTGATGCATTTTACATCAAACTAGGGACGGATAGCCAGGCATTCTCTGTCTTTGTTAAGTCGGGGACAGGGAAAATCTACTGCATCACCGACCTTCATTCCACAGACAATATCTACAGTGTGAAGATAAAATATGAAGACCTAGAAGGAGTACCCGTAGACCAACAAAGGTTCATTTTTGCTGGAAAACAACTTGAAGACAATCGGACTTTGGCCGACTACTCAATTACGAGCGGCTCAACCCTTCATTTCGTCCTTCGGTTAAGAGGCGGAAAACCCGTCATTTATCTGTTCCCTCATACGCCAATCAGCGTCAAAGTTCAGCTGTCGCTCGTCCCTCAATGGAGGTTCTCCGCTGTATACCCCCAACCAATCAAAGGATCCTTCAAAGAAGGCAACTCTTCTCAGACTACTGAGTGGGACGTCGTTGCCAATCCAGGTGGAATGATGACTGTTGAGGGAAGTTTCGTGGAAGTTGCCTACCTTTTCTGGGAAGCGGAGTAGGTCCCATGCACTCGATCCATTATTCGCTTCTCACTAAGCTCGTATGGTTCGTAGGACCGAATCTTCAATCGACCTCCTAGACTCTCCCCCGATGTCCCGTTCTCCTTCCCCGGGCCCAGAAGCTGCGCGCGAGATGTTGCGTCCCCATGCCGGCTTCGTACCTGGTACCACAAAGTGCTCGCCCCGTGACTCGGTCGTGCTGCCCATGCATGACGTGCCACCGTATCTGGAGAAGGCACTTCTTGAGCTTGGCCTCCACACCGAGGCGAGGACGTCGTTTATTACGTGAGTCTTTTGCGCTTGGGCCCTTGTTTCCTATTTCCTCTAAGTTCGGCATTGGGAACTTGACGCAGATATTGGCTTCCCTCGTTCCTCAAGCACGAACATCTCGCGCTCCGCTTTGTCCCACAGGTGGACTACGAGGCTTCCGCTCTGCTCGACATCAACCCGAAGCCCGACGTGGTCACCAGAGTGTTCATGCTTTTCCAAGGCATTCCGACTGATCGACTGGTTGACTGGGAAGAAGCTCGTCAGCGGTCCTCGGTGGGTGTCAACATGTGGAAAGGGATCGTGGGCGTCGACGACACTCGTCAAAGCGACGAAAGTCTCTTCCGAGTCTTGGAATGGGGAGGTATGGAAGTTCGATGATGAGATGGAAATCATCCCCGCAGTCTCGCTTTTGTAATTAAGGACTCCGTTCCTGCATCTGGTTTGCTTCAATGTATGTATTACTTTCTCCATTCTCTCTTTCTGGTAAAATATGTGCGGGTGGTTGGCTTGAGCTTCTGCGAGCGAAATTGGCTCATATGGACCCTGAAGGGCTATCCCCGAGTCCGTCGTTCCACCTGTTCCACCTTCAAATGTGGACCACTTGAACTCTTGTTCCGATCTCATTCAGCTAATCGTCGCTCCAGATTGAATCTGTCAACGCCATGATGGGTGGTCGTAAGTACTTTGTGTTGACCTGTTTATCATTGTGTGCAAGTGAACATTTCAACCTTGACCGTCCACTATCCCTTCAAGTCGTCGCGCCCATATACTGCGTTTTATCACCAAGGACTGGCTTAGCATGCCCCCGTCGCGTAGCTCTGAGACTTCAAGTCTCGTCTTCTTTACCTACAGACGGAGAAAAGTTGTCTCTGCTCGTCCTGCAACGCACGAAGTGAGGTGGCGACCTTT
>WSTX01000119.1:0-19618 GCA_019633405.1 Tulasnella sp. 408 | reverse complement strand
GAAGAAGGAGCTATCTTGGGAGGTTACAAGTTTAAGCAGAACGACACTCTGATCATGAGCACCAGGAGCGTTCACTTCAACGAAGAGTTGTTTGGTGAAGATGCTAAGCAGTTCAACCCGAGGAGGTGGATGGGTTCGTTGAGCGAAGAAGCCAAGGGAAGCTTTAGGCCTTATGGTGGAGGAGTCAGCATGTGTTCTGGTGCGTCTCGATTTTCTTTCCCGTCGTTTTCTTTATACTGAGGCAAGTCGGACACAGGCCGCCACTTCGCTTCCTACCACGTCAAGATCTTCCTCACGACTCTATTGCACACGTTCCGCTTCGAGGTGGATAAAGTCAAGAGTCCCGGCCCGTCGCCAGTGACGATTAGCAGCGAGAACAGAGGATTCGGGTTGAGGAGACCCCAAGGGGAGCTGTTCGTCAAAGTTACAAGGATCTAACGCCGATGAGATGAGCGTCCGAGTGTGACGATGTATTATTATCAAGCTTGGTTAGGAATAGCCGGTTGCGGAGATGCTACGTATGTGACACGTTCATGTTTCTGATTTTCTGTGGGCCGAAGAGGAAATAAGACAAAACGTCCCGTCTCAAACTCGGGTTAGTGAATTTGCTCTCGGAGTACATAAACCTACCGTACCAAGGAAAGATGCTGTACGGAACGCTGACCTCAGCGACCGTAACCTGGGGGTGTCGTAACTGCGGTGCATCAGCCGCTGATAGCAAACGTTGCGTGTGCGAGCTTATGGGTGTTGCTGAAGCGGGGAGGGTCGCGCGTGGAAGAAGTGCTATTCTGGCTGTCGAACGTGTTCTCTGGCTTCACTTGAACTGCCTTTAAATTGGCTTTAAAATGGATGGGAACGCCATATGGCCAGTGTTTGGGCATACGTGAACGGCTTGTGCATGTAGGTGCATACCGGCAGGGCACGCCGCCGCTCCTTCGCGGCCAGTCCCAATGCGTCCGATTGCCCCCTTGGTGCGTAGATTGATCATGTTTCTTCAAGTAATGTGATTTCAGTAGATAGGACGGAAAGCATTTCCGATTCAAGTCCCCCAGGTTTGTCGTTGAGGATCACGCCCAGGTGGTCACCCCTGCCTTGCTGAGCCATGGCGAAGGCGACAACTTCCACTATCTTAGACTGTGGGTCTATTAGCTTGGTATTCTTATCTCCATACTTTTTGAAGAACCAGTTATACAAGGTTTTCCACCAATTTGAGACGAGATCTGACTGTAAGACGGGGTGATCACCGGATCCGGACTGACCGGGTTCGAGAGCCAAAGACGCAACTTCGCCACGATCCTTCCGGTATTGGCACATGATCCTACCCATTCCGGAGCTGTGAAACACCATAAGATCCATCCTTTCTTCGATTGCGCAAGACAATAGAGCAGGTGAGAACTTCGAGCTCCGGCAAGCTCCGAACCACCGAGCCCACGACCACTCGTTTGGCGAAGTGAATCTGAGTCCTAAGCTTACCGTGAGCTCCATTTAGGCTTGAATTCCATACATATATGTAGGTAGCGCGGTCCGCGGGGGTCGCTTCTGGTCCTCCTAGCGTCAATCGATTCCGACTCGAGCGGACTGACCAACGTGGACACGAGCCTTAGGAAACCGCTAAAGGAATCATAGCAAAATATACCCTGCTTAGTGGGACATGCAAGATCCGTGACGCTAGTTATGCAGCCTAGTCTTCGTTATCAGCCAATAGAATCTGTCCAAGCTCCTACGATCTCCTCATGCCGCGGTATTGCTCCCGGAAGCATCCGGTGATAGAATTGCTCTGAGGTACCGAGATCACTCCAGATGCTGTTTTTAGAAGGACTTCTGGCATAGCCTCCTTCTGACTTGCCGCGGGAAGACTTCTAGATGCCTATGGTGAGACTCAGGTACAGGCACCATTGAAGATCACTGCCCTTGGCAGGCCCTCTACTTCCGCTCACGCCGAGCTTTCGAACCAATCGGACAGGCAAGAGCCAGTTACTCTCCCACCAGCTCTGCCACGGCGTCGGTGAAACCAGGTAGTATAGCAGCATTGTCACGCGGCCCGTCGTGATTTTGCGCGGTATAGAGGAGAGGCCGAAGCTCACACTGCAACGCAGCTGTCTGAAGACGCTCCCTGTTTTCCGCCGGTTCCAGAGACTCGACCTCACCTTTTATTTCTAGAAGCCACAAGATGTCTCCGACATTTTTCAGGCTTCAGGTACTAGAATGAGATTCCTTCTTGGCATTGATTTCTCCATCATGGTACTCGAGCCCGAGCCCAATCGGACTGACGAAGAACCAGCCTGTGACCTTATTTGAATGAAGTCCATCGGCAAAAGTGAAGCGTTTTAACACATTGTGGTGGGACATTGCTATCACAGGAAGCACGGCGACGATACCAGTGTTGGATACTTAAGGGGCGAAGCCAGGTGCACAAGATCAACATCCTCTAGACATCAATAGTCACAATGAAGCTCTTCATTTCTCTAGCTGCTATCGCTTCTTTCGCTTTACAGGCAAATGCCATTCCATTGTACTATCAATGTGGGCACAGGTTTGGCTTTTGAAGTGATACATGTCCTAACCAGCGAATCGTCACGATTAGGTGGTGGCATCGGATACACCGGTCCAACGGATTGCGATCCCGGAATCGTTTGCACTTACATTAACCCATGTGAGTGTCATATATTTAGGCTCAGTCTTGTTCAAGATAACTGATCTGCTCACTTAGACTGTAAGTGAAACTACTTGTCGATGATGAACTTCAACCGAAACTTTCACCTCCATCGATGACACGCAGATTCGCAATGGTGAGCGCTAGTCCTTTCACGTGGGCCGTTCATTTTAGGTGCTTGGGCTAATGGCTTTTTCGTAGTCTTTACCCGGTTTCGACAGTCGTTACAAGCTCGGTGGGCGTTACTACTTGCCCCTACACAACTACGTGGACGACGTACATCACAATCAAGCCTACCACAACCGCCACAACTTCAACCGCCGTTGTCACGTCAACTTCGACTGCCACAGTCACTACAACGACGACTAGGACCACAACTACAACCACAACTACAACTGCTACCGCAACCACGACCACGACCACAACTACGACTAAAACACCGACCACTACAACCACCACCACCACAAGACCGACGGTGATAACTCTGCCCACGCGTACCTTCATTACTCTTCCGGAATCGTTTTCGGTCATTACGTTGCCAATCACAAGGTCCTTCACGCGCACTCTTATTCCCCTCCCAACGGTGACGCTCCTCGACGAGAGGTCAGTTGAGGAGGATGCGAGAGAAGATGAGTGACGGGAGAAAATGCAGTTGGTATAGAATGTACTACTTGCTGTCGCGTCTTTGCTTTATCGGAGTGCACATTCCAATCGTGTTTGCTTTAAAGGCACCCATTATAGCTCACGCGACCGCTCCGAAATGGGCCTGTGTAACGAGCAGCTGAGAATTGCTGATGTCCAGAGGGATCGTAGTACACATATGCCCCGATTAGTGGGCACTGCAAGAGTGGTGACGCTGGTCGTGCGACCTACTCCTCGCCATCAGCTAATAAGGTCAACCAAGTTCGCCCAAGCTCCTAGGATCGTCCTGCCGCGGCAATTATTCGGGAAGGCAGCTGTGTTTGATTTGCTCTAAGGTACCGATCACTCCAGATGCTGTTTTAGGATGACTTCCAGCATAGCTTTCTCTCTACTTGCCGCGGGGGAGGGATTCTAGATGCCTACGGTAAGACTCAGGCACATGCACCGTTGAAGATAATCCTTGGCAGACCATCTAATTTTGTCCACCCAAGGTTTTGAACCAATCAAACAGACCAGAACCACTTACTCGCTCACCAGCTCATCCGCTGCATCGGTGAAAACCATGTCATTTGGCAGGGTCGCACGACCCGCTCTGATCTCGAAAGGTACGGAGTAAGGCCGAAGCTTACACCCAGCACAGTTGGCTAGGATGCTCCCCGTTTTCCGCCGGTCCCAGAGACTCTACCTCACTTTGTATTTCTAGAAGACACAAGATGTCTCCGAAATTTTTCAGGGTTTCAGGGACGAGAAGAGGACTCGTACTTCGCACTGATCCATTGTCATGATGCTTGAGGCCAAGTCCAATCGGAGGAAAGAGTTATCCGTTTGTTACCTTACTTGGGTATAATCCTTCGGCAAAAGCGAAGCCCTGTAACATATTATGGCGGGATATTGCTCTCACACGAGGCACGGCGACGGTAACATTGTTGGCTACTTAAGGGGCAAGCCAAGTGCTCAACATAATCCTCAAGATCAACAGTCACAATGAAGCTCTTAATTCCTCTGGCTGCCATCGCGTCATTAGCTTTACAGGCAAGTGCAGTCCCATTGTACGGGCAGTGTAGGTTAATGTTTAGCTTTTTGAGGTGATACATGTCCTAACCAGTGGATTGTCCGGATTAGGTGGTGGTCTGGGATACCACGGCGACACGAATTGCGATCCCCCGGCAATTTGCGTTGCGTACTATGAATGTAAGTCCCGCCCATTTGCTTAGATTCTGATCTGCTCAAACTAACTGATTTTCCTAATGCTTCAGATTGTAAGTGAGCCTTCTCGGTCAATGCTAATGTCTAACTAAACCTTTCGACCTTGATCGGCGGTGCAGACTCGCAATGGTAAGTATTAAATTTTCAAGTACATCCATAACTTTAAATGTTTGTATTAACGAAATGCCCCCAGCCTTCCGCCAGGCACATACCCGACATTGACGAGGACCACAACCACAACCACAACGACCGCTACGACTACGACTAAAACACCAACCACAACCACAACCACCACAACCACCACTACGACTACGACTACAACTACAACTCCAACTCCAGCAACCACCACCACAAAGCCTCCGTTTCTAAGTCTGACGTTGACGCGGAGCTTCCCAGTTCTGACGGACATCACGGTCATTTCTTTGCCAGCGACTAGGTCCTTCACGCGCATCCCCCTCCCAACCCTGTCGTTCCTCGGCAAGAGGTCAGTTGAGGAGGATGCGAGAGACGATGAGTGATGGGAGAGAATACAGTTGGTATAGAGTGTAGTACCTTTTTATTTTATCGGAGTGCGCTTTCCAATCGTGTTTGTTTTAAAGGCACCCGTTCTAGCTCACGCGACCGTTCCGGATTTAAAGGGCATCTGAGAGCTGCTGATGTCCGGACGGATCATAGTAAACATGCGCCCCGATTAGTGAGCCCTGCAAGAGTGGTGACGCCGGTCGTGCGACCTACTCCTTGCGATCAGCCTATAAGGTTAACCAAGTCCGCCCAAGCTCCTAGGATCGTCCTGCCGCGGCACTTATCCGGGAAAGCATCCGTGTTCGATTTGCTCTAAGGTACCGATATCATTCCAGATGATAACTTCCAGCATAAATTTCTTTCTACTTGCCGTGGGGGGGGACTTCTAGATGCCTACGGTGAGATTCAGGTACAGGCACCATTGAAGATTCTTGGCAGGCCATCTGATTCTGTCCACCCAAGGTTTTAAGCCAATCGGACAGGCCTGAACCACTAACTCTCCCACCAGCTTCACCACCGCGTCGGTGAAAGCCATGTCATTTGGCATAGTCGCGCGGCTCGTTCTGGCCTCGAGAGGTACCGAAGAAGGCCGAAGCTTACCCCGAGCACAGTTATCTATGATGCTCCCCGTTTTCCGTCGGTCCCAGAAACTGTACCTCACTCGTTACTCCTAGGAAACACAACATGTCTCCGAAAATTCTCAGGTTTTCAGGGACTAGAAGAGGATTCGTACCTGGCACGGATCCGTCTGTCACGATGCTCGCTCCCACGCCCAATCGGAGGAACGAAGTATCCGTTTGTGACCTTATTTAGCTAGAATCCGTCGGTAAAAACGAAGCACTGTAACATATTATGGCGGCATATTTCTCTCACACGAGCCACGGCGACGATAACATTGCTGGCTACTTAAAGGGTAAGCCAAGTGCTCAAGATCATCCTCAAGATCAATCACAACAATGAAGTTCCTCATTCCTCTGGCTGCCATCGTGTCTTCGGCTTTACAGATACATGCCGTTCCAATGTACGCGCAGTGTACGTAAAGGTTTAGCCTTTCGGAGGTGATCCATGTCCTAACCAGTGGATCTTCCTGATTAGGTGGTGGTAGCGGATACACTGGCGGCACGAATTGCGATCCCCCGGCAGTTTGCTATTGCATAGTGCCAGGATGTAAGTGTCTTCCACTTTCTTTGTGTCTGATCTGCTCAAACTAACTGATATTCCCAACGTTTCAGATTGTAAGTGAGGCTTCTCAGTCAATCCTGATGTCCAACTAAACCTTTCGACCTTTATCGACGGTGCAGACTCGCAATGGTAAGTATCAAACTGTCAAGTGAGTCCATAACTTGAAGTGTATGGATTAACGGAACTCCCTCAGCCTATCGCCTGGTGGCACGACGGCATGCCCGACGTGGACCACACCCACAACGACCACAACGACGACTACCACCACCACCACGACCACCACGACTACAACTACAACACCGACAACCACGACAACCACCACGACAGGGTTTCCGATTAAAACTGGGGTGACGCGGAGCCCCTTCCCGGGCCTGACGGACCTCACGAGCATTCCTTTCACAGTGGGCACAAGGTCCTTGACGCGCATCATCCCCATCCCAACGTTCGTGACGCTCCGCGCCAAGAGGTCAGTCGAGGAGGATGCAAAAGAAGATGATTGACGGGAGAATATTCAGTTGGTATTGAATGTACTATTTGTCGTCACGTGTGCACTCTGTCGGAGGGCGGAGCCCAGTCAAGCCACCCATCCTCCAAGTTCCGAATTCGGCAGGTGTAAACGACGGCAGGGAACTGCTAATGGCCAAGCATACCCTAGCACTCCAACTAAGTGTTGATTTATCTACTTCTCTTTTGACAGTGCCTCTGAAGACATCATCTCATCCATGAGCGCTGTGCGAATGAGATTTTGTGTGCATGGCACACATGTGCAGGTTGATCTGAACCCTGCAAATCGATCTATTCCGACTCAAACGGACTTATCACCTTAAGAGAGAGTTCAGAATAGAAATTCCTCTTGCTTCAAAAATCTGCGATTTTGGTCCCGTCGCGAGTCGAGTGCTGCCCCTTGTATGTAGTTAGGTGAGTTTGGAGTAGTAATTGATCCCCACTCGAACGTACTGATTACCGTAAGCGAGTGTTAACAATAGAAATGGATTTTGCTTCATCTTAGGGAACGCTGAACTCGGCGGTCGTAGCCTGGGGTATTACATACTTTAACCACTCCGTATTAGCCGCTGACAGCGTGTGCGAGCGTTCGGGCGTTGCGAAAGCGGGGAGGGTCGTGGAAGAACTAGCTCCATTCCGGCTTCGAACGTGCTCTGCAGCTTTATTTGAATTAGCTTTAAATTTCGGACTAAAATGGGTATTAATATCATATGGTTAGTGTTGGTGCATCAATGATGTTAACGGCTTGCCTTGTTGTGTAGGCCGAAAGGGACCTTGCCACTCCTCACTGGCGTGACTAGTCCGAATGCGTGTCCGCTTGGTGCGTCGATTGATCTCTCTTGCTCGACATATGTAATGTCAGTAGATTCAACGGAATTGATAACGAGACAGGACAAAAACCTTCAAGTACAAAGATCCGCAATGTTCCGATCAGGCCTAGGTGGTCAACCCTGCCTTGCTGAGTAATGGCAAAAAGGGCAACTCCCACTATCTTTGACTGTGGTCTATTAGCTTGGCATGCTCACCTTCATACGCTTTGAGGCACTAACTATACGAAGTTTTCCGCTAATTTTAGACAAGATGTGATTGCAAGGCTGGGTGAAGCCTTCACCCGATCCGGACTGACCGTGTTCGAGAATCAAACCCAACTATGCCACCACCCTCCCGGTATTGGCGGACGATCCTACCCATTCTGGAGCTGTGAAACGTCACACGATCCATCTTTCTTCAATTGGACAAGACAATAGAGCAGCGCGCATTCCAATCGTGTTTGCTTTAAAGGCGCCCATTCTAGCTCACGCGACCGTTCCGGATTTAAAGGGCAGCCGAGAACTACTGATATCCAGAGGGATCATAGTAAACCTGCGCCCCGATTAGGGAGCCTTGCAAGGTGGTGACGTTCGCGATCCGCCAATAAGGTCAACCAAGTCCGCCCAAGCTCCAGGATCGTCCTGCCACGGCTTTTATCCGGGAAAGCATCCATGTTCGAATTGCTTTAAAGTACCGACATCACTCCATATGCCGTTTTATGATGGCTTCTTGCATAGCTTTCTCTCTACTTGCCGCGGGGGAGGACTTCTAGATGCCTACGGTGAGACTCAGGTACAGGCACCGTTGAAGATCATTCTTAGCAGGCTGTCTGATTCCGTCCACCAAAGGTTTTGAGCCAATCGGACAGACCAGAACCACTTAATCCCCCATTAGCTCAACCATGTAATCTGATATAGTCGCGTGGCCCGTTCTGACCTCGAAAGGTACGGAGGCAGGCCGAAGCTTATAACGGGCACGGTTATCGCGGATGCTCCCCGTTTTCCGCCGGTCTTAGAAACTTTACCTCACTCTTTACTCCTAGGAGACACAATATGTCTCCGAAAATTCTCAGGTTTTTAGGGACCAGAAGAGCATTCGTAACTGGTACGGATCCATCTGTCATGATGCTCGAGCCCAAGCCCAATCGGAAGGACGAAGTATCCGTTTGTGACCTTATTAAGGTAGATTCCGCCGGTAAAAATGAAGCCCTGTAACATACGGTGGCGGGATATTTCTCTCACACGGGGTACGGCGACGGTAACATTGTTGGCTATTTTAAGGGGCAAGCCAAGTGCTCAAGATAATCCTCAAGATCAATAGTCGCAATGAAGCTCCTCATTCCTCTGGCTGCCATCGCATCTTTCGCTTTACAAGCAAATGGCGTTCGAATGTACGGGCAGTGTACGTAAATGGTGATCCTGTTGGAGGTAATCCATGTCCTAACCAGTGGATCGTCCCGATTAGGTGGTGGTATCGGATACACCGGCGACACGCATTGCGATCCCCCGGGAGTTTGCTATTGGTACTATGAATGTAAGTGCCTTTCATTTGCTTACCGTCTGATCTGCTTAAGCTGACTGATATTGCTAACGCTTCAGATTGTAAGTGAGCGTTCTCAGTCAATAATAATGTCCGACTAAGCGTTTCGACCTTGATCGACGGTGCAGACTCGCAATGGTAAGTATCAAACTCTCGGGTGGATCCATAACTTTAAGTGTCTGGATTAACGGAATGCCCTGTAGCCTACCGCCTGGCACGTACCCGTCAGTGACGGTGTGGACCACAACCACAACTACAACTAAAGCACCAACCATCACCACAACGACCACAACGACGACTACAACTACAAATACAACACCGACAACCACGACAACCACCCAAGACAGCGTTTCTGGTTAAACTCCGTCGTTGACGCGGACCTTCATCACTCCACCGGCCACGTTCACGGTCACTAGTGGGCCAGTGATCGCAAGGTCCTTCACGCCATTGCCATCCTCGTGACGCTCCTCGACAAGAGGTCAGTCGAGGAGGATGCAAAAGAAGTTGAGTGACGGGAGAAATTTCAGTTGGTATTGAATGTACTATTTGTCGTCACGTTTGTATTCTATCGGAGGGCACATCCCAATCCTGTTCGTTTTAAAGACAACCCTCCCTCCAAGTTCCGGATTCGGCAGGTGTGAAGAACGGCAAAGAACTGCTGATGTTTAAACATACCCTAGCCCTTTCACGAAGTTTTGATTTATCTACTCCTCTTTTCACGGTGACTATAAAGACATCGTTTCATCCATGAGAGCTGTGGGAGTGAGATTCAGTGTGCATGTTGGTCTGAGCCTGCGAGTAGATCTATCCCGACTCGAACAGACTGATCACCTTAAGAGAGCGTTAGGGATAGATATTCCTCTTGGTTCAAAATCCTGCAAGAATTGCGCCTTGGTCCCGCGAGTCAAGTTCTGCCCCTGTTATATAATACGACTGAGGTGAGCTTGGAGTCGAAGTCAGTCTATATCCTCGCGGTTCTGGGCTCTTCGCGAAATTGACAGCTTTTACCCAGTCCGTTTCAGTAACGCCTCCTCACCGCCTTGGCCCCTTCCGTGGAATCAGTGCTGGGTCGATCTCCATGTCTCGAAGATGCGTTAAGATAATTTGCTGAGTCAATTCCGCTGTGTCAGCGTGCAAGCAGATGGACAACTTCGACGGCAAGAACCGTAGACGTGCGTTATCTCATTTCCAGGCTTAAACCCTTTCCATGAGAAATTGGTGAAAGGTCGCCGCACCCACATTCTTCGCGCTGCTTAGGTCATTCCATGAAGCTCGGTCACTACAGAGAGCGCATCTTCCTACCTTCCTTCACCGGCTCTCCTCCCCTCCTTCTCATGAACGCTCTTAACGCTACTATTTCGTGAGTATCGGAATGGGCCGTACCAGCCGCAGCTGCGACGGCCGCATTGATCGTCGGGTTGAACCTCGTTTGGGCCAACAAAGATAAGAACAGTCCTCCGATGGTCTCCAGCTGGAATTCCTTGGATTGGGAGCCAGTGGGACCTTGATAAAGACCCAGATGCTTTCATGAGGGCTGCCCAGTTCAGTGACATCCAGGCGACTTGCTTGAGGGGTTTCAGCCGGGTCGACGGGGTCGTGCGCGGATTGTGAACGCCGCTATCGGTCCTTTCGTTCCTATAGGCAAAAGTTCCCTGGTGAAATCTTTGGCGCAAAGACGACTGGAAGGATTATGTATTATGTGACGGATGCCGCGGTAATTCGGCTGGGATTGTTGCCGTCTTGACGACCGCGGAACGGTGCGCCGTTGCCGCCGGCAGCTCATCACTCAAGTTTACAAACAACCAACGGTCCGTATTCGCGCTCTTCGGCTTGACACGGGAGTCGAAACGTCTTACTGCAACTCTTCCGTTCTTCTTCTAGAACTTCGCCATGTCCCTCGTCCAAATGGAGTGGGGTAAAAACCGCTTCTCGTACTCCGACAAAAGGCCTCTTCAGGACACCCGTCCTCCTAACGGAAATCTTCCCTCACGTGAACCGAAGCATGGCTCCAATGAACATTATTGGACTAGTCGAATCATTCGAGCAGCGTCTTTCGAAAGCCATCAAGACGTTCCCTATCCCTCAACGGTCTCTTTGCAAGACTTCTTCCTCCGTCTAGCGCATCGCGCCACGGGAGGAGCCTACTTCGGACCGACATTCGATGTCGAAAGATTTTGGGACGATTGGAAAGGGTTTGACGCCGGCATTTACAAAGTGGCATTGGCGTACCCGGTCCCCATGTGCCCTCACTTCGTCGGATGCAGGGAGAGGGTAATTCAAAGGTTCTTGGAGTATTTGGATGACCCGGCGCACGAACCTTGCGATAGAATTGCTGAAATGAAGAGAATGGCCAGAGACGCGAAGTTAGATAGGAGGGATGTGGGCGTTATGATCATGGCTTGTTATTGGCGGTTGATGGCCAACGTACCTTGGGGTAGCTTGTGAGCGGTTCTGGAAGAAGCGTGATCGCCAAAACTTTTCTCCGTCACGTAGCTGGCTCCTCTCCCTTCAACTAAAACGTTCCGAGGGCCTCTCTCCCATCCTTGCTCAGCTCGACGCTGCAGGAGAAGCGTGGGCATCCACCCAACCCGACCCAACCATCTCGTACCTCTCCAACCTCACCGCCTTCTTCCAATCCCAACCCCAACTACCTCTCTTCCAGTCAACAATCAACGAAGTCTCGCGGTTCACGTCCGACTCCTATTCCATGCGAGGAGTGGTCCCTGACGAAGGAGCCATTTTGGGAGGTTACAAGTTCAAGAAGAACGACACGCTAATCATGAGCACTGGGAGCGTTCATTTTGACGAATCGTCGTTTGATGAAGACGCGAAGGAGGTTAATCCGAGCGGCTGGCTGGGCTCTTTAAGCGAAGAAGCGAAGGGAAGCTTTAGACCTTACGGAGGAGGTGTTCAAGTTAGCATGTGTGGTGTTGAGTTGCGCCCCTTTTCTTCAGCGCCGCGTCTTCTATTCTGACTTCATTTGGTTACACAGGCCGACATTTCGCTTCGTACCACGTCAAGATCTTCCTCACGACTCTGTTGCACACCTTCCGCTTCGAGGTCGATAAAGTCAAGAGTCCAGGTCCCGCTCCCGTGACGATCAGTAGCGAAACTAGAGGGTTTGGGTTAAGTAGGCCTCAAGGGGAGCTTTTCGTTAAGGTGACGAGGATTTAAGCCAATGAGACGGGCGGCGGGAGAGATGGTAGCGGGGTTCCGTGTATTCTGGGGATTGGGCATAGTACGGTTGCGTGAATGCTACGTGACGCGTTGATGTTCCGACTCTCACGTGAGCTACGGGGAACAAAGCGTCGGAATCCAGAAGGATATTTGCAAATATTAACTTTACAGAGGATTCAGGCGCAAGTAAGTAGATCGCAATCACTTAAAAATCATTCGAATACGCACCCGCGATGAAGGTAGCTATCGACTCTACCCACACAAACAAATGACGCATTCAACAAGAATGGTGAGCTTCAATGAACAGCTAAGGGCAAACAAAAGCGAAACAAATAGGTCATCAAATGGACCAAAATATTTCATTCATTGTGCCATAGCAAATGTATTTGTTCTTCCTTTGCCTTTCATCCCGAAGGGAAGTGGCGTTTTTGCAACCGATCGCGACAAGGCCCCCCGAGTCACAAGACCCAGAGCGTTCAGTCGGCTTACGTACACATCTTGTTTCACCCACAGCGACTAACGACAGTAAGGTGAACGCGTCAAGAAAGGTGCAGTGCTATCAGGCTTCACGAAATATCCTTAGTCGAAGGACCTAGATATACAGTCACGTTCCTTCTTAATCGGAATCTTAGTCCGTGGCCGCAGTTGCTGGTGGCGAGTGTCGACTGTTGATTGTTGATTATCGATCGTCGATTACTGATTTTTGGTCGTCAACTGTCGTGTCGGTCAGCGATTGTCGTGTCGGTCGACGGTTGTCGGTTACGACGTGACACAATCGGCACGTCGTACACAAACGACCCTCAGTTTGCAAGGTGTATACGTATCATAGGCGACCTTGAATCACTGGAGGACCGGAGAGCTAAGGTCTCCGCTGAATGTTGTGTATCGAATCCGATCATATCGACAGGGGCAACGGTGTACATATATCTGGCCCACGCTATATAAGTCTGTCCGCGAGCAGAACTTGCTTTCCTTACTTCAACCTCTGTACTCACCTTCAATCAACACCTGGATACCTCCGCTCAACAAAACTCACTTCTATTGTAACCCAAATCTGCTCAACTAGACGCATTCCGTAGGTCTCTTGCATGTCCCAGCGGTCCAACAACCAGATCCCAAAGGGGAGTGCGTCCTCCGCCTCTGCAACCGCTATGAGCAATGCCCAGATAGCATTGTACCAGAACGCCTGTGCGGCAGACTGGAGAGATACCTTTGGATGCCCATCTTCCTGCCCTTCTTTTTATGGATTGCCGAATCAAAAACCCGTGCCATGGCACAAGTTCCCCTCACTGACTGGATCAGGTCGGTCAACCACCCCAACAGTTCCTCAACAGCAAAATCGTTGAAGTCACCCACATTCATCTGGACAAAGTGGTTTCGGGCTGTTGTATCTTCAAGCTCGGCAGTATCGTCTTCGTAGCAGCCTTCTCAGCCTCCCGCCTACTAAGGGCATGTTTTGGAGCATTGCGATGTCCCTCTATCACCACCTCTTGAGATATACGAATGCGATTTTTGCGGCAGAGTCGTTTGAAAGGTAGACAACCCGAAAAACACCAGTCTAGAACACCCTCTTAACTTCCAGTCGGCCATTCCTCCCCCCCCTCTTTATCTCCTATATTTTAACATTTCTGTAATTGTTATTATACAAATATTTCTAATTTCACTGTTTTGGTTCTCTTTGAGTGTTTTACGTACAAGCATTGAACACTGATCTCTCCTATCAAAATTAGCTCGGGGGTATTACTGGGAGGGAGGGACAGTGATTACGAAGTTAGTAAAAGCCGCTCATTCTTTGAGAGAAGTGCCTTTCGATCGGAAGGTATGCTGCCAACGTCGGCATCTCGAGCGATGTGGTAGAGGGGAGCTTCCCGGCTGCGCAAGAGATTTCGTCATCGGTATCTTCATCATATGGCGCGTCCGATTGGCGAGCCAATGAGCAGAACGATTTCGGGTACTGTTTACTAAGGCCGTTCGCCAAGAGAAAAACAACGAAGAAGACCCTCACGTGAATTCCACCCCCGAGATAGGTCCCTATTCAATTCTCCATAACACCTTTGGTTCAGAAGAGTTCTCCCACTCGATGGGCAGGGAGTTGCATGGAAGCATTGTGTCAGTCATACGTTGACTTGGGTGTATTTAGAGTTCGTGGTCCACCAGGACTTATATAGCAGCTCAAGCCACAGACCTTATGGAGTAGTTCCGGGCCTGGAAGGAGTCTATATACAGTGCGGCGTGCGTAATCACCGACGGCGCGACCTGCGGGTTGGTACTCCTAATAGTGCTTATGTCCGTAGTTCCCGTGGAGTTCTCCAGCGCCAGGATGTCTCCGAAATGTTTACCACCCTCCAAGCTGAGAATCGCCTTCGCTTCCTTTTCCCGACACTTTTTGGGCGTTCGTCTACATCTAGGGTTGCGCGATGGAGGTCAACGACTCGGACTCTGATCTGGTACTACCCACCCGAGGAGAAGATGATGGCTTCAAGTTCCAACGTGATTATCGGCAAAGGAAGCATTCGAAGGGGACGACAAGATGGACCTTAGTTGGAGGCATACTCGGAACTCTCAGCGTCTTCAGCTCTCTGATATTTGTCACGCTCTCTCTGGACTCGAATACGACGCTGCTGCCCATATCCCTCGACTCGCCTATTCGGCAGTATTTTAACGACCCTGAACAAGATCCTGGTCAAATGGCTCTCGATGGAACGTGGAAGGAAGGGTTCTCGCCGCAAACGTTCAACGAGTTCTTCGAGAACCGTATGGCGACGTGCAAGTCGGGGAAGGTTCGATGTAGGACGAATTGGAACAAGCTGGTACGTGGCATGCCGCGTCTGTCCGATCTGGACCATTTGCTCACCTACCGCTGAGTTGCTAGATACTTCTGCCTTGGGGACACTTTGCGGGCTATTTTAAAGGCTCAAGGCAAGGTGAGAATATCTGGACAGACGCGATGGTGGGTGACCTCTTAGAGGGGGCAGCCAACCGAGGAGCACTCATTCAACTTCCCACAGATGGACGCCATGTGGGCCCTCGGATACTCAATGCTTCTTCCTAAAGACACCCCTGAAACCTACGAGCTATTTCGTCGCCATTACCAAAACGTTCATATGATTCTCTGGTCCGACGCGCAGGGGCAGGGAGCGCCTTGCCTTTGGAACTCAAGCTGCGT
This sequence comes from Tulasnella sp. 408, assembly GCA_019633405.1. Lineage (NCBI taxonomy): Eukaryota > Fungi > Basidiomycota > Agaricomycetes > Cantharellales > Tulasnellaceae > Tulasnella > Tulasnella sp. 408. Next base: position 4,217 of record WSTX01000119.1, on the reverse strand, counting down.
TTACGCTGGAGACCCATTATCTATCTACCCCGTACCGCCTCCCAATTCGACACACCTCAATATCCCGCTATGGTAAATACTTCCTTCAGTTACGACTATTCAGTGTTGCGAGTGTTTCCTGACTGTCGTTCTCTTCTACGCCAGGAAAATCTTTAGCATGCACTTCTGGAACGGCCCGCTTGGTCCACTCGGTCGACCGTTCACGGTGTCGCCTGAACCGTATCACCTATGGAACACCTACTCCGAGGACGAAGGCCAAAACTATTATATCGGCTACAGTGTCGAGCGAACATGCATGAAAACCCCGTACATCCAACACGCGGAACGCCCACGTCAAGCGTACATCCTCGCCAAATCTCTCAGCTACTTCCAACGACCAGACTACCTCTTATCCGACCCTTCGGGGAACAACGCGACCCACCTCACGGACGACTTTTACGCCAAAATTGCTGAAGAAATCGACATGACCTGGGTCGGGTCGTTCAAGCTCGATGCCAAACCAGCGGGATCGCTTCCGCCACCGGGAATCGTGCAGCTCGAAAAGCTCGACAGACCCGCGTTCCACCGAAAACTGGCGGAGAGTAGGCTCGTCCTCGGGATTGGGAGACCTGCGCTCAGTCCGACTCCGTACGAGGCTCTGTGTTTGGGTGTTCCGTTCATCAATACGATTCAAGGATGGGATCAAAACGACCCGGAAAACAGGAGCAAGTGGTACGGGCAGCACGACGCCCTCTTGCACATGGACTTGGACGAACCTTACGTCTATCATGTAAAGATGAGGGATAGAGAAGGGTTGAAGCGGGCGGTGAAATTGGCATTGGAGACTCCCATCCCCAGGTGCGTAGATGCATACTTCAATACTTACGTCTCCAACGAGAACAAAGACCCAGCGCCAGAGATTAACCCTACATTTTTGTTCAGATACATACCTCCTCGTATGAAGATGTCAGCTGTTGTCCAACGAGTCAGGGACTTCCTTGGGACCGACTGGAGACCGACTGCGAAGATACAAATGTCCATCACGAATTATACATTTAGACATGACTAGAGGAAGCTTTTGGCGTCTTTTCGGGGCACTTGAACTCCAACGCAAAGGCGGGTTTTATTTACCCTTCTGCTGGGTCGATGCGCCGGGTCGTGTGGAAGGCACATAGGACATGAAGTTAATCCAGCTCTCGCATAACTTTTCATTATTCCTCCGTTCTCATCCCACACTTAAATCTATAGCCCATGTACTTGTACCCAGCACCCCACTTCAGTTAATGATAAAACGGTGGGAGACAAAAATATTTTGATCCTGTCCACCGAGAACGAGCAAGGAATTCATCGCAGAAGATAGCTCACCCTCGTTCGTGGAGGTCGCAAACGAGAGGAGGGGGGACGTTTGACGTGTGGCGAAAGTGAAGACCGTCAACAAGGCCAAGAAGGAGGTTGGAAGGAGGGGTGTTCGGGAAGGGCGGGGACCCTCGACGGGGACTTCCGAGCGAATCAGAGTTCAGTCCAGACCGCTTCCACCGCCTGTTAACCGTCCCCCCAACGGTCCAGCGAGCCCTCACCGTGGTAGCATCCTCCAATTCCAAACCCTGCCACACAGGCCTTTGCAAAACGTGATATTCCGCGATGCGCGACCTGCCGGGCGAACTCCTTTTGGACATCCTGCTCGGGCTCGACTTGGAGTCGATATTCACGATGAGACGAGTTCGGATGGACTCTCCCGCGTTATCGGGTGCCACTAAAGTAATCTCCTTCTTAGGTCTCCCGGCTAACCATGGCGGTTTCAAAGGCGCGGAGCCTTTGGCTCACCCTACTCGAACGACTCCAAGACGAACTGCCAGGCCTCTATTGTACAACACCTTATCACAAGCTCGACGCCGCGGAACTCGAGCAGCTCGTAATACGCAGGGTCCGACTCGAACGAAATTGGTCCAGCGAGTCACCAACCTGCACTCAACCTCATAAGGTATTCGAATTAGGGGAAAGCTATGTTCGGTGTCTCGTGCCAGGCGGGCGCTGGTTAATTTCGGGGCTTCGGGACGGCTCCGGTCGCCTTGTCTACACAGATCTCGAATCTCCCTCCTCAGGCCCATTCGACCTTCTTCGCCACCCGGACCCAGAATTCAAAGGAGATGTCCGACGTATCGCGCTGTGCCTCGCACCTGATTCCGACGCGTTCGCCTTCACCATCGCCGTCACCTACGTCCCGCCGAGTGAGGAACTTTTACATTGTTTACACGCTAGTAACTGACATCTGTCCGCACGTAATCCGGCTTTAGTACTACCCACAGTACCGTGGCACCCTGACTGGCGACAGAACGTGTGCTGCTCCGTGTGGCACGTCAAGCTTGGGGAATCCGGGGTGTTTGATGTTTCCCATCGTTCCCTATTCCCTCTCCTTCATCCTGAAGACTTTGGGATCGACTGTTTCGTCATAAATCAGAGTCTTTTACTTCGCGGAACCGACGACAGAGAAGTCCGGGTTTTTGAGGTTTTCGACTACCTCAACTGCTCCAATCACCAGTTACGCCGAGGGCTGGTTGTCTTAACCCAAGGACAAGATTCACCAACTGTAGGTTGCCGTCACCATATACCTTGGGTAATTATCTGAGACCAACCGTCTGTAGGTTCGGGGACTACGTATTATGCCTCATAACCAGTTTCTTGTCGTGTGTTCTGGTAGTCTCCAGCTCTTCAACATGCCAGAGCTTTACAATGTACCAGCGACATTGTTACACCCGACTAGGGGTTTGGAACATCCATTGTGGACATACAACTTCAAGCCCTGTCTTCCTCGCGCCCCGCCAGGTATTACCCCGCCGCATCTAGCTTTTCGAAAATCAAGGGAATCATCGTTTGGAGCATCCATCCAGGCTGGTCGTTTATTCTTATACGTCAGCTTCCCACATGAGGCCTCCGATCGGTTGGACGTATTCGAAGCTGAGATGGAACACGACCCCCGGTGGATGACTGCTTTGACAGGCTCTCATCGTGCAGTTTGGTATGACAGAAGAGGCAAGCATCTGTTGCCATATCTCATTTCAGTCGAGATTCCTGGGGGAAAGAGCGTGGTAAGAGAACTCTCTGGGGTCGGTCAGCGGTTCAGTCCGAGTGGTTCAGACGGGTCGGGATTGCTGTCCTTCCGTACCGTGGCGTACAATGGGCTCCAGGAACTCGGAGACACCTCGAGACGATGTTTCGCATGTTTTGATGAAGCAAGCGGTCGCATTCTCATTCCTATGTTCAACCCTTATATTGCTTTCATACTCGTAAACTTCGCATAATCTACACATATCTCTATCCTCGTGCAGTTCGTGTTGATGCATTATATTGTATATTTAATCGATCTCCCAGTCGTCGGTATAGATCCCGAGGTCCCCGCAGCCAGTCCAAGCGTGTTCCGCCTAACAGCCGGTCTATCCCGAATCTACGTGGACAATCCCACACGGCCCAACCCGAGGTGAAACAGAAACAGTGACATCATATGCAAAAGGACGATACCCTTGTTATGCCTCACCGCCAGCCCCGCCGGCATTGCCGAACGTGACCTTTCGTTTCGATCTTGCCATAATCCATGATCCACCGCTTTCGCTTCCGCACCTCTGTTGGTATCAATGGAAATTACTCTTCTTCCGGCCCATGTAATTGCAATTTGAGCTCAGATGCGGATGTTGATTTTTCCTTCAACAATCCCAAGTTTAGTATTTGGGGTGTAGCCGAGCTCGGTGTACCGGAGGGCAGCTGGTTGTTGTGCCACAATTACTCACTCCTAAGTCTAGTCGATGACTTTATGGAAATGCTCCCTTCCATGGAACATGCCTCGAGGTGGGCGGTACTCGTGGAATACGGATGACAGTCTTAGTGATCCACGCGACTAGCACATGGACCCCGGATCGCCGGAACCGAGTCCCACGAAGGAATTATCAAGCGCCGAACGACTCGAGGACCTGTCAAAAGAATCATGAGATGTTTACGTATCTGCACGCTGCAGCCGTGGCCCCAGCGTTGATGTGGGATGAATCCAGTACACCGGTGTGAGATTAACCGCCGGCGTGTCGCGAGCGTTGTGTACCCTGAGGGTGTACCTGATTTTCAGTGCAACTTGGACGGTCGTCGCGATTGCCAGACTGCCCTCCCTTCAAACGCCTTCATCCATCATGAATTCTCAGTTTACAGAAAAGTTGACCAAGCTCCCAGCCGTTCCCAAGCGATTTGGCGATGAC
>WSTX01000118.1:0-19764 GCA_019633405.1 Tulasnella sp. 408 | reverse complement strand
CCCCCCACCCATCCCCACCGATGCGCGGGCAAGTCGGCGGTTTAGGACCTTGGTTTGCTTATGACGGAATGCTGGAGCTTCGCCCGATTGCTTAGGACCTTACTACCTCGGTCACCAATGGTAAGGAATGCTCGGGTCGGGACTAAGGCGATGCGTTGACGTCTAAGCGGATCTTTTGCAGGTCCCTCACCCGCGCTGCGGCGGTGTCAACAATCCTTCAAACACCTCTCAATCCTCATGGAATGACGCCCGAGTCACCCATCGCCTAACTCTCAAACTTTGTGGACCACGAGCCAGACGACAGTGCCACCTCCACTCCAGTTCCGCCTCGACGCCGCAAGCTCACCACCGCTCAAACAACCCTCCACCGAACGCGATTCAAAACGGGCCTGTTCTACGTTCGTTTCAGGCGGCTGCAGTACAGAATCCTTCTCGCGAAATGAAGGTGAATCCATTCGCTGTTTGGCGGTGTATATTCTTTGCTAATTATACAAACTGTAACGTAGAGGCACAAACGAGACCCCGACAGCCGTGATGAGTGAGCGAGGTCGATAGGATCAGGTTCTGAGGATGGAGGCGGTAGAAATGGTGGGTCGATGAAGGGCGGTGTAGTGCCTTGGTCGCCGAGGTCTTGTCTACCAAGCGGGTCACATATGAGCGCCATATCTTGGTTTCAAAGATAAACACATCATCAACCCACCACCCGCAGTGTGTAACGCGACATCCCAGCGCAATCAAACCAACCGCAGGACCTCGTCCGCTTCAACTCGCGACGAACTTCAACAGGCCTTCACTCGCCCTCAGTGCCAGAATTCCCTCGTATCTTGATCCAGCCGAGTCGTCGGATGAATGCTGCGCCGGAGGAGGCGGGGTTCGGAGAGGAGCAGCACGAGTTGTAGGGCAAGAAAGAGAACGTCGGATATATTAGGTGGCTGGGGCCTCCTTGTCGAAACTAGGAAGTCGAGATCAAGCATCTCAAATCCGACCGCGTCAACCCTTTGTACCGGCTCACAATCCGATCAGAATGCTCCTTAACGTGCCTCAGCCGCGTTCTCCATAACAGTCGCCTGCCCACGACGGCTCGCGTCGAACAATGCCGGCTCGTTCCCTAAAAATCTTGATTTGAGGTACAGAGTTCTTGTTGGACTCGTATTCAGTATTCAGTAAAGGCAGGGGGTATGACATCGGTTGCATCGGGTGGAGGAGGGAATGGTACTGGGCATGTAATCCGGAGAAAATTTGAGGCGCAAGGGAAGGGCGGCGTCGGATTGTTCAGGGAGAAGGTAGCAGCCCTAACGGGATTGAGTGAGGTCGCGAGACGAGCCTAGGAGTTCACGGCCGATAGTGAGCTGTTGGAATGGAAACCCGTATGCCACTAGGTAGCGAGAAGTATCTCAGTATCAGTGCCTCGAGATATAGAGCGGGTACTATGGGGGCGTGCCTACGATTTAGCTGACGCGGCTAGCGCGACGCTTGGACATAATGCCCTTAACGGTCTCCAGTAGATTACCGATACGCTCCTTGCCCGCTTCATTGAGGGTCTACACCGATAAACGCGTTCCAGACTTGAACAATCGTCTCCTTGCGAGTCGTGATAACCGGCGTTCCTTGGCACTTCGTCGGATCGAGAAGCTCGTCCCCCTGGTCTGGCTCTCGCTCTTCAGCGAAACCTCGAAATTCCCACTCCAGAGCAGCCGATTTCTCCCCTGGATCTGCATTGTCCCCGTTGAAGTTAGATGTGATTGACGGTTTCGGCAACTTTCGCTTCCCTGCCTGCTTTCCTCTCTGGAGCTGGTTTGCGGCCATAGTGTAATAGGTGAGAACAGTTGAACGTCGCGGTGAACGGGCCAGTGAGTTCAGCCATGCTGAGACGGTTTCATAGAAAAAAGATTTGCCATGGCCTGCAAGAGAGAGACTACTCGGCTAGGGGTGGTAAAAAAGGATGGGGGCTGGAACGGGGTTTCAGTCCAGAGTGCGACAAGGTTTGTCAGGCACGCAACAAACACCAAGGCACACCCCTCAGCCGTCAAAAATGGGACGACGACCCCCCAATCGTCGATTTCGGTGGCTGTCACAATCACACACTGCGCATTTTCTGCCAAACGCTACGGATCAATTACAGGCGAGCTTGGGATATGTGCTGCGACTACCGACCGGGGTTCGACTTGTCCTCTCACCAACGACTAGGGAGAGGAATTTCAAGCGAAGCGGAACGAGACCTGGGGCAGCACAATCATGACTTGAAGCAATGTTCTGTGCCGCCACCCACGCCACAACCCCGCCGGGCGACCGATACAGTCTTTGATGAGCTGCTCCAGGCTGGGCAAGAGGAGAAATCTGGCCACGAGGGCAATCATATCTGCATTGGGGTATATGGCTTACAACGCAAAACTGGATGGACTAGTATTTACAGCCGATATCTCACAAAGTCCAGCCAAACCGAGTGATGACGAACTCGATCCCAATTCAACATTCCAAGGATGCCATTGGCAAACTACCAGAGACCTCCCGCCCATCACCACCGATGCTCCGCAAGTCAGCGATTCAGGCCCTTTGACTGAATTATGACCAACAAACCCGAACCGTTAGGAATACTGGAGTCGGGACCAGGGCCACCCGTCGACGTTCACGCGGATCTTTTGCAGCCCCCCACCCTGCTCCTGCAAGGCGTTCAACAGTTCCCCAGGCGCCTCTCGTTCGGGAACGGACGACGCTCGAACGACCCACTGCCTAAATTTCGAACACTGTTGACTACGAACCACAGGACATGGCCACCTAAGCGTTCAGTTGGTCTCAACGCCGCGGCTCGCCACCGCTCAATCAACCGTGACAGAAGGCGATCCGAAGCTGGGCTGCTGTACCGTCTTTTCAGGCCAAACCGCCGCCCCCAACGACCCTATAATATCTCCACGCAATCACATAGCATTTCCGCCGATCACAAAGAGGTGTTTTCCTTGTGTGGTGGGAAGGCTCACCGGGAGGTTTTGCGGCACCATCTGCGCCGCCGACGGACCATGAGACATTCACTATCATCGAACGAGAATATGACAAGAGGTTAATTAGCTCTGTCGAATCGAGTACTTGAATGTGGGTAGTCTGATGCTTACGGATTTGCTAATCGAGTACTATGATCGGAAGGAAGGACAGTCATCTACTTCCTTTCAGTCGTATAGAACGCGTCCTTCCTATTTCCGAACCAGTTGGTGTATCGACCTTGGAACGTCGTACGGAGGTTGCCGAAACGCCGCTTGATTAGTGGTCCCTCGCCGGTGCTGATACAGTATGACAGTGGTGTCTCCTTCGAATTGGGAAGTGCATCTGGCTTCCCAAATTTGTACAGACACTTGCATAGATAAAAGGTCTCTCGTCCTGTACCTCCGACGTAGCACCAATATAAGATTCCAATCTACATTTCGCCAATCAGAGGGTCCAGGCTTCGTATCAGATCGACTCGAGTCACACCGCTCGGCCCAGTCCTCGGCACCAGGGCTAGCCGAAGTTGACAAGTGCAAACTGCAAGTCGATGGACCTTATCTTAAGGGTCCACATGAAAGGCTCCGATCAAACGCCGGTGTTTTGGTCTTGGTGACTTTTGAATTGGATGGTGCGTATACTGAACGACGACGCGTCCCGGAGATAGCCGCCGGACGTTCATCGGATGGCGTACAACAACCGCGCGGAAGCCGCGTGCATCGATTCACCTCCCCATTCTCTTCACTCTTAACTGCTCAGTCTCTTTACGATCCAACGGTGCAATGCCCAACGAAGCACACAACACTGCAGACACCATTCGTCCCCTAGGCTCTAACCACGACGACTCCTCTAGCATGGTCCAGCTGAGCGCGAAAACGGTACGTGATCATTTTTCTTGTTTAGCACTTTTATTATTCACCAACAGAGCACTCCGGCAGCGAGCTAGGCTGGAAAAGCTTGCACGGTGGCGAATGGATCCTGCCTCGCTTAAATTCCTAAACCTCGGCCCTAACATCGAGGGTGGATATGCTATTGTCTCGAGAGCTCTTTTAGCCTCTACATCCGATGAGACGACGGGCCAACTCTTGGCCCCGAGCGATGGTGACGCCAAGTCGAGCGATCGTATTGCAAAGCTCAAAGGCGACAACGGAGGTCAAGACATAGACAGAAGTAACGAGGAGGCGAGGAAGGAGGGCAAAGGAGAAGCGGACGGAGAGGAGCACGAATCTGATGATGAGGCCTGTAGACGGCTGAAGGTCAGTGGCAATCCGGCCCTCCCCGCTTCTCCGGCCAGCCACCGACCGACTAGTCAACCGTTATAGGCTGTGGCGGTGAAGAAGATGAAAATCGAAACACCAGATGAGATATTGCGGGTTTTGGGAGTAAGCGTCACTCCTTACCACCGTGTAATGGTCTCGCGCTGAGCTTTTCTCAGTTGACGCTCCGCGAGGCCGAGTTCTTGGTCAAGCTGTCCCACAACAACATCATCAAGCTTGAAGGATTCGTCGAAGATGTGTCAAAGGAGATGATATGGCTGGTCTTTCCTTGGGAAGAAAACGGGAACCTGAAGGATTTTGTCGCCTTATACGATTGGGCAGTTCCGGAGCGACTCGCGCTGGTAAGGTCTCACTCCTTTCCTTGAATCCATCTCTAAAGTCTTTGTCCAAGATTTACGACGTAACCGCAGGAGTGCAATACATGCATAGCAGAAGCCCTCCTATTTGTCACGCTGATCTGAAATCCGTAAGAGGCGATACATCGGCGATGATGCACGTGGCCAATATTAACCTTGATGCGTCCCTCGCAGATCAACATCTTGGTCAACGCGCAATGCCGTGCAGTAATTACCGATTTCGGCTCCGCTCATTATCCTGCAACGAACGGTCTCAATAAGAAGAGCGAGAGAGCTATGGAGGAACCCCGAACCGCACCGCCAGTCGAAGCATCGTTCTGTACCTCCACCAATACCATCACCCTAACGGGCATCCAATGTACAACTCGTTGGGCCGCCCCAGAGGTGCTGGAGAGGGATGAATTCAGCATGGCCAGCGATATATGGGCACTAGGTTGGGTGGCTTACGAGGTACGCTATCAAGCCGAGTTGTCTGTCACCAGTGCTCAGCGACCCACCCGGAAGCAGGTCATGACAAACTCTATCCCATTTCACGATGTCAAAGAGCCCATGGTGGTCAATCGTGTTGTCCTGGGGGATCTTCCTTCCATCTCTAATGACGTCCGGCTGCTGTTGATCCAAGAACTTTGTTCCATCGTGGGGCAGTGTTGGCAGCTCGATCCCAGCAAGCGACCGACAGCGAAAAACTGTCAAGATTCAATATTTTGGATGGTGATTAATGCCGATTTCCGGTGATTTGTATGCGGTTGACCGACTTTAATATAGCCGAGGATCACTCCGAACCTAAACCCAGTACACACAAAGGACGTGGCGGGTTCTGTGGATCACTCTGCAGGGCTTCTGATGCGGCTGGGAGACCTGTATAAGAGGCAAAACGACCATTCCAACGCGTCAAACTCCTTCACCAAGGCTTTGGAGATCTACACGAAAGTCAGCGACAGAAACGGAACCGCTGACGCACTGTGCGAGCTTGCCCAAATACATAGGTTTCAGCACGAATACGACCAGGCTGTCCTACACTATACAAAGGCCCTAGGGATCTATTCAGAACTCTCTAACAGACGAGGAAGAGCGACGGTCATTTGGAGTCTGGCGGTAATACATGGGCTTCGAAGCGAGTATAGCCAGGCCATCACATTCTACTCAGAGGCTGCGCAAATTTACACCGAAATCGGCAACAGGGGAGGGAGAGCCGACGCTCTTTGGGGTCTCGCTGAGGTGCATCGGGTTCGAAACGAGTACAGCCAGGCCGTCGCCTTCTACTCCGAGTGCCTACAAATCCGGACCGACATCGGCGACAGGCGAGGGAGAGCCAACGCTCTTTGGGGTCTCGCTTCGGTGCATCGGGCTCGAAACGAGTACAGCCAGGCCGTCGCCTTCTACTCCGAGTGCATACAAATCCGGACCAACATCGGCGACAGTCGAGGGAGAGCCTCCGCTCTTTGGGGTCTCGCTGAAGTGCATCGCCTTCAAAAGGAGTACACCCAGGCCATGCCACTCTTCTCCGAAGCCTTGAAAATCTTTAACGAAATCGGCGACAGATACGGGAGTGCCTTCACTCTGCAATGCATGGGTGACGCACATCGCGACCAACATGACCACAGTAGTGCGATTCATCACTATGAGCAAGCTGCTAAAATCTATAAACAGATTGGAAACCCAAGTGAACCTATCGTTTTGGAGCGGGCGGTTAAGTTGCGTCGATTAATGGAGCAAGAGGCCAAGGGTCCTCATGACGTTGTCTCGGGAGTCGTACGGCGTTCGATGGGATTTTGATCATCATTCACGCCACAAGAACAGAAGTGATGTAGATCATATGTAAACCTCTTTCTGATCTCTACTTTCCTTACTTATGGTGGTTCGGCTTGTGGTGAGATCGATCGGTGCGGTTTTGCAACTCTATCTCTCTTAACCATGGGAGCTGCTGCATCTCTGGCCGTTTTCTCCTACAAGTAATCAACACATTTTAAGCGCTGTGATTTTCTACCGTAGCTGCTTAGAGTAGCGAACAATGTGACTGTCAATATTCAAACTAAAACCCCGTCTGGTTGCAGCAACGGATATCGCCGACTTGACCGCCGGGGTGCGGCTATATGATGTAAATCCCGCAAGACCCTGCCTCTTTACCATAACGCAAGTTAAACGACGCGTTTTATTGTAAACAGCTTTGACAGACCGTTGGGCAGTCCCTCGGGCTTTGAATGGAGTACCGAGGTGTTCGGGGCAACCAGTATCTAAACTCTTCCGGCATGAAGAACGGTCAAATACAGCCAAACGCCGCGACTGATTTCGGATATGCAGGAGTTACTTGAGCCCTTCCACACCGCTGAAAGCTCGAAGTCACAACACGTATGGGGTGGGATTCCTAAGGCCTCGGCACCACTGCAAGTGGGGATGGGTGGACATCAGGAGTGGCCATTGGCGTTAGAGATCTCGATTTATTCAACCTGACTAGCATTCATGACGTTGTGACGTTGGGTTGTTCTTATAGCTCTCGGCGACTAGGGTGGTAACGATGCTGAAGGGAGTTGGCTGATGAGCTGACGAGAGACCAAAGACAATATTCGTTCAAGCCGAAAGCGGCTCATAATCATCCTTTATCAACGCTTTTAATTCGAGACGAAAAACTCCCATTCCGTAGGCTAACTGCGTGCAGTACTTATAACCTAGCTAATAATAGAACATGGCGAGATGCTCTTGCCTTCTATTCCACGCATCGGCCTCACAAGGGCTCCTCAATTGTGAACTCGGCGCGATCACGACATGCTTAACCTCGTGTTGCCGCTGACGACCCCATGCTATTATCGCGTCACTCACAGTACACTAGCGCCGAATGCGAAGAAGCAGTTGCTCCTTGGGACAAGGCAGGAAACGGACGGGCAAGGCTTCGTCGAAGGCGTTGGGCGATCTGTTAAGGACGTTATGACAGAACCCATCTCAAAGCAGACTTGGCTGGCATTGTCAAACAAGGTCCCGAAGAAGCTGAACGGATTGGTATTTAAGTGCCTCTTGCTGCTTCCAAACTTGATACGTGCAGGTCCGGCCCGTTGTTTATATAGTCCAGCAGACATACCTCGCAATCTGAACCTCCCGGCGGGGTTTAACCCCCAGCGAGCGCTCGTACCATGAGTTATAACTGTCATTCGGACTTTGCATCTCTTCTTACCGATACGCCCTAACGGCAAGGTTTCACTTTTGAGAGTAGTTTATGCGTGGATTGTCAGTGTTCGGACGGAGGCCATTAGCTTCATCAATACCGAGGAGCTCGGTTACGAACTGGCTCAGCCTGGGGAGAAGACAAAGGACGCTGAAGTGAACCATTAGAGGAAGACTGGGCAAATTGGGCTGTGAGTTGTGCCCGCTTCCCGTCACATACTGCCCAGGTCTAATCGCATGGCCTTGCAAAGCTGCCCTAGAGATGGACATGTAAACTGCACGACGTTTCCGAGGGCGTCGCCCTGCCAGGCAAATTACTGCGAGGGAGCAAACGATCGCCGTTTCAAGGTCCATAGCTCGTGTAAATTACGGTCCAACTTCTTTCGAGAATGGCCCACCGCAGTGAAATGAGCGCGTTGTCATGACTTGCGGTGCACCTGGTTCCGGCGGAAAACGGCCACCTTTGATGAAAGAATTCATCGAGGACATCCTTCCGCGCACTTCCTCCCACATACCATGTCGGTATTCAATTGAGTGCCGCGTCGTGTTTCTCGTGACGCTTATGGCCTCTGTTCCGACGTAGGACGTGTTTTCTCCGTCCCCATTCAATTGGAGGGCCAAATAGTGGGAACGACGTCATACCGTCTAAATCGCTTACCCATTCAAATGTGGCCCTCCTTCCTTCACACGACCCTGTCAACCGAAGCTCAATTACACCCTATTGGAATTCCCTTTAAACTTGCTCAGCGCGATTAGGACGCAGTGGTGCTCATGGGACGGGGCGGACGGGGCAGGACCCCATCCATCGTGATAATTCGGCGAGTAACAACAGCACGACTCGCGAATCACAATTCGAACGCGGTCCGTACGGCGGCCCACCGGCACAGTGGAGCATGAAGAGGTAACTCCATATGTGGCTTGGCACTGAAGGGTGACTAATTATCTCAGGGTGTCTCCAAGCGTTTCGCGCCCTGAGGGCTTCGACTTCCGCCGACAACAGAGCAGGGCCCCACGAGATTTATACCTTCGCCACTCATACTCCCGTAGCGAGTCCAACCGACTGTCTGTGGAAGTTGTACTGAATGCAGCAACTGCTCCGTAAACTGCCATCGACTGCTTGGTGGGCAGCCCCAGCGAAATCGATCACAGTGGCTTTTCTTTCACAAAAGCAATCACTTCTCCAACACGTCGTATCATTCACGAAAGCTTTATCCAAGGTGTAAGGGCGTAGTTTGAGTCGTCCAACGATTCGATGTGAAGAGGCACATGCTTCAAACTTCGACCCCTACGACAAACACGACAAATCCGATACCCCCGACAAACCCGTTAACGCCACTATCATCACCACCCGAACCGTCACCCACATCTTGCACCACACCCTGACAGTAACAGTATAGAGAACATCCTCTCGTGCTTGTGAAAACGCTTTAACAGACGGTTGAGCAGTACTTGGGGAAGCATGTACGTTACCTGTGTTCCCCGGGTGTCATCGAAAAGCTCGTTAAGTTTCGTCCACAGCTAGGAAAGGCCCTCCATGTACCCAACGCCGAATCCCCAAGCGCCACGAACCCCTACTTCAATTCCCCGAGCTTCGAAGTGTGACCCAGCTTATAAGGCCATAGGGTAAGGTCCGACAGCACACGATGCTTTTGGTCGGCGGGGCGGAATTCGCGCCTTTTGGCACTGCAACCTGGAACCTCCGCAAGAGCATTCATCAAGGTCCCAAGGACACTCTCATCAACCTCGGAACGTACCTTCAAAGCCATCGAACAAGAAAGGAGAGCTCACGCCGCGAGAAGCTCAATGTATCCTGTTTGAGCCTCTCCGCCGCTTCCTTTCCTCTCTTAGAAGCATGCATCTGCTTCCGGAGTTGTCCCAAGTTCAAGTTCATGTGGCACCGTCAACGCGTTACTTCGCCCGTGCGTTTTTACCGCTCGAGATTTTAATGTGGGAAAAGTCCAAAGTTGGGTTGCCGACGGCTTCTCGTTGGTTCGGGTTTCCGCCACGACGGACACGGCCGATGGCTTTCATTCAAGCGCCCGACTGGTACGTTCTTCCCTACCCTCTCGAGTACTCTCTAGACCTCATTAAACATATTCGTCCTTTTGCAGAAGGTGATGTTTAAAGATCTCGAAGAACGGGCACGCCGATCCTTCGCGAATGGGATCCTCAAAGGACGGACATCTACGAGTCCGATGGGGCGCTACGTGGCGACTGTTTCATCAGTCATTTAGTTTTCGTCGGTGTGGTGGGGGAAGGATTCAAAACCCAGATGATCGGGCAGACGGACCAGCACAACGTCGCAGCAGGCCTCCCGAATGCCACGACCACCCGCAGTGGCCAAACTTCGATGTCACCATGATCATAGACTTGGCGAATTCTGTCTAACTCCGCGGATCAATATATCAGCAAACTTGGATGCGTGCTGCAACTACCAACCTGATTTCGACCCCTCCCTTTAACCAACATGTACTCCGACTAGGGACAAGCGAGCCGAAACCAGACATGGGACAGCGCAATCGCTTGACCCGACGTTCCGTACAGCCACTAACGACACAAGCTTGGATGTCCACGACCGTCTTCGGCGAACCGCTCCAGACCGTCGAAGAGGAGAAATCTGGCAGCAGCGGCCATGGGGAGCATATCGGCATTGGAGTAGGTGACTTGCGACGCAAAATACGAGGGGCCATTATTAACGGCGGACATCTCACAAGGTCGCGCCGAACCAGTTGATCACCAACCCAACTACGTTTTCAACGTTCTAAGGATGCCAATGGTTGCGATTCGTGGAGATCTCCCCCCCCCCCACCCATCCCCACCGAGGCGCGGCGAGTCGGAGATTTAGGCCCCTGGTTTGCTTATGACGGAATGCTGGAGTTTCGCCCGATCGCTTAGGACCCTACTACTCTGGTCACCTGGATTGTAATGAATGCTCGAATCGGGACCAAGCCAACGCGTTCACGCCCCTCGCTCGGGCCGCAGTGTGTTCATCAACCCTTCCAACACCTCTCAATCACAAACTGCCCGTGCTCGCACGACTCATTGGCTCAATTACAACCACTGCTGTCTACGAACGACAGGGCGTGGCCACCTAAGCTCTGAGTTGGTCTCGACGCCGCCAGCTCACCACTGCTCGACCACTCATCAACCCGACGATCGTAACAAGGCTGTTCCACCGTCATCTCAGGACAGATCGTTGCTCTCCTAACGAGCCTACGACATCTCTACCACGGGGATTTCCATCAACTTCACGGTGCTTTCCCTCTTTTGTGGAAAAGCTCGGTGGGACGTTTGCGGCCGCCGGCACCCTTCGCCAAAAGAATCGAGTCCGAAGTCGACCGAACATGAGACATTCAGTAACGTGGAAAGAAATACAATAAGAGGCGAGGTAGGTCTGTTGATCTGTGTACTTGGATACGGGTGGTCTGACGCTTACGGCTTTGCTAGTCGAAGGCTGTGCTTCGAAGGAAAGTCATCTAGGAAGGAAGGTCGTGTACTTCCTTCCCGTCGTAGGAGCTAGTCTCTCGAGTGAGCGCTGGTGGCTTATATACGTCCTATTTTATCCAATGTAATCATTTCCGGTGTTCCGCATTATCTCAGAGTCGTCCTTCCCACTTCGGAACCAGTCGGTGTAGTTCTCGACCGTCGACTGTCATTCGGAGGTTGCCAAAACGACTCGTGGTATATCTCGGCGTATGTAGTCGGTGCTGATATGGGATGACGGTGGTGTCTGGCTCCGTGTCAAATCGAAGTCACCCAGCAGGACCCTTTCCTCAGCACCCGGCGCCCTCCTCCTACTTTGGTAGCCGAAGCTGACGAGTGCGAACTACAAGTGAATGTGTCTTATATCAAGGGTCCACATGAAGAGACTCCGATCCAACGCAAGTTATTTGGTCTTGGCGAGGCTTGAAGTGGTTGGGATGACGGCACGTTTCGGAGATAGCCGGCTGGGGTTCATTGGATGTTGGACAACAGCTCTGCCGAGACCACGTGCATTGCGTTCCTTCACAGCCTCTCGATTCCATCGCTTGGTTTGATTCGAGCGAAATTGCCTCTACGAACGGTGTGGTTTGCCACCGACAAGTGCAGGGCGTGAGTGTGCGCGAAAGCTTGAACCGAGCGACACCACCTCAGCTTCGTCGTCCAGGCTTTCATGGAATATTCTAAAATGAAGGAATGGCATTCGAAAAATGCCTCACGCTCTTCCGCATCCTTGGATGGAGGTCGGCATTGATAGAGAGCCGGGTTTGGGTAGTGGAAACTTCGCTGTTCACCCTACACCACTCGCAATTCCCCTCCCCCTCTTCCATTCCCTTGTGTTCCCCCTGCGAACGTTTACTTGAGCTCCGCCCATTTCAACTTCCAAGTGTTCTTGCGATCCAACCTTACAATGCTGAACGACGACGACCACACTCCAGCCTCTATTCCTGTGACAGGGACTAACCACGAAGGCTCCTCTAGCAGGGTTCAGCTCAGCGCGAACACGGTACGTGTTTTGTGGTCTTATGTAGCATGTTTATTACTGACCAACAGAACATTTGGGTAGAGAGCTAGGCTGGAAAAGCTTGCAGAGTGGCGAATCGATCCTGCCCGCCTCAAATTCCCGAAACGCGCCCCCAAGATCGAGGGAGGGTATGCTACGGTGTTGAGAGCCCTTTTGGGCTCCTCCTCAAATCAGCCCATGGAGCACGTCGTGGAGTCGAGCGGCGGAAAACTCAAGTCCAACGATCGCCTGGCGAAGTTGGAAAGCGACAAGGGAGACCAAGAACCGGAAAAGAATAACCAGGAGGAAAATCAAAAGAACGATGGGGTTGAAGAAGAGGAGGAGGAATCTGATCTTTCTGGACAGTGGAAGGTTAGCGACGATCCGGCCGTCCCGTCTTCCCCGGCGAACCGCTGAGCGGCTCGTCGACTCGAACGCTATAGGCTGTAGCAGTAAAGAAGATGAAGATGAAAACACAGGATGACGTGGTGAGGGTATTGGGTGTAAGCACGGTTCTTTGAAGTCGCGCGAAGATTCGGAACTGAGATTCTTCCAGTTGACGCTCAGGGAGGCGGAGTTCTTGGTCAGCCTTTCTCATGAAAACATCATCAAGGTGGAAGGATTCGTCGAAGATGCGTCAAATAATATTATCTGGTTGGTCTTTCCCTGGGAAGGCAACGGTAACCTGAAGGACTTCGTCGCGTCGGCCGATTGGGAAATCCCTGAGCGCATCTCGCTGGTACGACCTCAACCCTTTCCTTTGGCCACATCTAAGATTTCGTGCTCCAGATTAACGACGTGGCAAGAGGAGTGGAATATCTTCACGGGAGAGACCCCCCTATATGTCATGGGGACTTGAAATCCGTAAGTGTGGACATAACGGGCTTCATCCACCTGACAAACATTCGGCGGATGCTTTACAGATCAACATACTTGTTAACTCGGAGTTCCGCGCCGTCATTACAGACTTTGGATCCGCTCGGCATCCCGTTTCCAAGAGTTCCAATGAGAAGGGTGAGCGAACTACGAAGGAACCACAACCCGCACCGTCACTCGAAGCGACGCATTGTCCGTCGACCAATACCATCACCCTAACATGTAACCACTACACCCTCCGTTGGGCCCCCCCGGAACTGCTGGAGGATGGCAAGGCTACTCTTGCCAGCGATATCTGGGCGTTAGGATGGGTTGCTTACGAGGTGCACTTAACTCTGACTCTACATCGTTCCGCGAGGCTCACAATGGTGCGCTTGAATAGGTCATGACAAACACTATTCCGTTTGAAGATGTTAAGGACAGCATGGTGATCAAGCGCGTCGTTCGAGGGGATCTCCCATCCATCCCTAGTGACGCCCGGATGTTGTTGATTCAGGCGCTGTGTACTCTTATGAGGCAGTGCTGGACCTTCGAACCCAGGAAGCGTCCAAGTGCCAAGGATTGCCGAGATTCAATCGGTTGGATTGTGCGTAGTGCTGGTTTGAGGTCATTTTGAATGCGGTCGAACTCATTTTATCCATAGCCGATGATCGCTCCAAACCCAATGCGCACAGAAGACACGACGGATCTAGTGAATCGCGATCCGAAGCTTCTTATAAAGCTCGGACGGATACACCGACGGCGGGGCGACTATCCCACAGCGTCACAATACTTCACCAAGGCTTTGGCTGTCTACACAGATACTGCCGACATTCAAGGGAGAGCTGGCGCACTTTGGGAGCTTGCTCAGATACATAGATTACGAAATGAGTATGACCAGGCTGTCACGCTCTACTCCGAATGCCTACAAATCGGGACCAACATCAGCGACAGGCGAGGGAGAGCCGACGCTCTTTGGGGTCTCGCTGAGTTGCATCGGCTTCGAAACGAGTACAGCCAGGCCGCCGCCTTGTACTCCGAGTGCCTACAAATCCGGACCGACATCGGCGACAGGCGAGGGAGAGCCTCCGCTCTTGGGGGTCTCGCTGAGGTGCATCGGGTTCGAAACGAGTACAGCCAGGCCGTCGCCTTGTACTCCGAGTGCCTACAAATCCGGACCGACATTGGCGACAGTCGAGGGAGAGCCGAGGCTCTTTTGGGTCTTGCTGACGTGCATCGTCTTCAAAAGGAGTACAGCCAGGCCATGCCACTCCTCTCCGAAGCCCTCACAATTTTCAATGAAATTGGCGACAGAAACTGGAGGGCCTTCACCCTGCACTGCATGGGTGACGCACATCGCGACCAAGATGACCACAGTAGTGCGCTTCATAGCTATGAGGAAGCCGCTGAAATCTATAAACAACTCGGAAACCCGGATGAAGCTATCGCTCTGGAGCAAGCGGCTAAGTTGCGTCGATTAATGGAGCAAGGGCCCCATGAGGTTCTGTTGGGGCGTCATTCGTGGTTGGATGGGATGTTGTTCGATGTTCTCACCACAATATGACAATGTGATGTGTATCATACGTAAACCTCCTTCTACTTTTTATTTTCTCTATTTTTTACTCTTGGTGGTTCGGCATGTGGCGAGAGCGATCACCAACTCTATCTCTCCTCAAACGTGGTAGCTTCCGCATCTCAGGGCGCCTTCTTCTACGAGTAAGTCAACGCATTGTAACCCCGGCGATTTTTCTACCCGAGCTGCTTGGCGTAGCGAATAAGATGATTGTTAATACTGTACTTTTTCGTTAAAACCGGCGCATAAGGGACACCGGGACAAGTTTTCTACCGGCGCAACCGTACCGGCGTGGCCACTTGGGACGGTGCGGTTGGTTGGGACCGGGGGACAAATCCTTAGCGGAGCGGTTCTTTGTCATGTCGACCAGTAAAGGCGGTCGGTTGAAAGCTAGAAACTCTTAAGTAGACGCTTAAGAAGCTTCATTCAGTATGTCCCAAAGAGGTTTCACGTCAGGGGAATTATTCCTCAGCAAGTTGGAGGTGAGATGTGACGACTTTGACGATTTTGATTTTATCCCCACCGGCGGTGACACTTGTCCCGACCGGCGAAGAGCCTCGGGACCAGGGGGCATTTTGAAAATTTACCGGTCAGGATAGGGGTTCGGGGCTTGGGACGCCCTGTTTTAACGGAAAAGTACAGTACATAATCAAACAAAGTCCCGTCCGGTTTCAGCATCCGATACCACCGAGTCGACTGCCCGGGATGCGGCTATATGATGTAAATCCCGCAAGACCCTGCCTCTTATTAATAAACCAAGTTAGACGACATGTTCGATTGTCAACTGTATTGACAGAGTGTTGGACAGTCGCTTACTACCGAGGGGTTCAGACCACCCGCTATCCAATCTCCAGCATTATGAACGGTACCGGTCAAATACAGCCAAAGACGCGACTGCTTTCGGGTGAGCAGGAGTGACTCGGACCTTTCCACATGGCTGAAAGGCCGAAATCACAGCTCGTAGGGAATGGGATTCCTCGGGCCTCAGCTGTTGGAAGATTGTCGTAAGAGGGGACTGGGGCGAAAGGATTGGGATCGTAAGAGGACCTGTTATTCTTCATTCTTGCATCGTATGGTACTACTAGTGTACTTATAGTACGTAGATACAAAGGGAAATACACTATAATGTGGTAAACGGTTACAATAAGCTATAGACTGAATATACTGCGGGTGTCTAGCAACGGTAAATTCACAGCCAACATCCACAGACTTGCATTGAGCCGGGTAATGACCAACTCAAGGGCGTTTACATGCCAATGATGTCGATGGTCGACGTTTGCGGAGACCTCCATCCAACGGCACCCGTTGGTTCGCCATTCGGTGATTCAGGGCCCTTCGTTCGCTTAAGACAGAATTCTGGAGTATGGGACGACTGCTTCAGTCTTACTACTCCGGCTGCCTGAGTGGTGAGGAGTGCTCGAATCGGGACCAGGGCAACCGGTCCACGTTTACGCGGACTTTTTGCAGCCCCCTCACCCCCGCTAACAATCCTTCAACGCCTCGGAATCCCGAGGGAATGACGCTCAAACGACTCACTGCCTAATTGTCAAACACTTTTGACCTTGGGCCATACGGCAGCGCTACCTACGCTCCGGTTTGGTCTCGGCACCGCCATCAACCGAATGCGATCCTAAGCTAGCCTGTTTCACCGTATTTCCAAGCCAGATCGTCACCCCCAAAGACCCTATTATATCCTACGCAGTTTACATGGTATTCCTATCGATTGCGAAGAGATTTTTTAGTAGGTGCTGATAAAGTATGACGGTAGTGTCTACTTGGTAAGTGCATCAGAGTGCATCTGATTCCCAAGGGGCGCCGTTGATACGGCCCAGATGTATCCGTAAACTTGGCTTGATAAGAAGTCTCTTATATTATACCTTCGCCACAGCACCAATATATCCAACCTACACCTCTCTTCGTCGTAAATATGCCAAGATAGTCAAGGCTCCGTTCCAAATCGAGTCGAGTCAGTCAGCGAAACCCAGTCCTCGGCACCCGGCAACGTCCTTCCTACTCTGTGAGCCGAAGCTGATTGTAAGTGCGAGCTGGAAGTCGGTGCACATTAACTTAATGTTCCACATAAGAGAATCGAGCCTTAGTAAATAGGAAATATGAGATTTTACGGCCAACCTCGTAAAACTATCTCATATATTTCCGACGAAGTCTGACTTAACTCCTCCCTCTTCCATTCTCCCGGAACCGGTTATATCAAGACTTAGCGAGATTTCTCCTGTAGAAATTAAGAGTAGAGAAAATTTGTACATTAACTTTTGTTACAACATATAATTTTCCTTTTTGTATTTAGTAATCGTGTCTCTATTATGAATCATACAACTAGTGTTCTAAGCCATATAAAATTTCCCGGAGCCGCAGTGGGAGAATCCGGCGGACATCTCCCAGAGGCGGCTTTGAGACATTTGCGGCAGATTCCTTTTTCTGGAGCTGGGTTGTTGGAGCCCCAGTCGCGTGAGGCTTCTGACCATGGTGTGATAGGTGAGAACAGTCGAACGTCGCGGTGAACGGGTCAGCAAGCTCTGCTGTGCTGAGGGGGTTTCATAGAGAATTATTTTTTCATGGCCTGCAGGACTATAGAGAGAGTAATTGGCTAGGGCGGGGAGGGGTTGTGAGACAAGGTTTGTCAGGCACGCAACAAACACTCAGGCACACCTCAGCCGACGCCACTCTCAAGTGCGGAAACGCCGCCGATTTGTGGTATATCCCTCGCCGCATATCCCCGGTGCTGACACAGTATGACAGTGGAGTCTCCTTGGTAGGTGCATCTGGTTCCCGTCTCGTTGACACTTTACCGAGTGGCACGCCACATTTATACGTAGGCTTGGCTTGATAAGATGTCTCTCTTTGTACTTCCACCACAGCCCCAATGCATCCCAACCAACACCTCCTTTTGTTGCGCCAAGAGGGTTCATGCTCCGTATCAAATCGATTTGAGCCACTCTGCTGGAACGCTTCGGTGGCGCCCTAAGCCGACCTTCCTACTGTATCAGCCGAAGCTGACGAGTGCGAACTGCAAAGTCGATGCACCTTGCCTTAAAGGTCCACATGAAAGATTCCGATTAAACGCAAGTGGGGTGTGAATTGGATGATGCGTATCCTGGACACGTTCCGGGGTTCCGGAGATAGCCGGCCGACGTTCATTGGATGGTGGACAACAACTGCGCGGAGACGGCGTGCATTGCCTTCGCTCAAGCCTCTCGATGCCATCGCTTGGTTTGATTTGAGCGAGACTGCCTCTACGAACGGTGTGGTTTACCGCCGACCGCTGCAGTGCGCGAGTGTGTGCGAAAGCTTGAATTGGGCGGCAGCACCTCGCCTTCATCGTCCAGACTTTCATGGAATATTCGAAAACGCAAGGAGAAGCATTCGAAAGCCCCCGCTCCACGATCTCCCGTATCATGGATGGGGGAGGGCATTTATCGAGAACCGGGTTTTCGGTCGTGGAGACGTCGCTGTTCGGTTTGACCCCTACACACTCGTGATTCCCGGTCCTCCCCATCCTTTTCATTCCCTTGCGTCAGCTCTGCAAACCGTTACTCAAGCCCCACCTGTTTCACCTGCTCAGTATCCTTACGATCCAACGGTACAATGCTGAACGACGAACACAACGCTGCGGACACCATTCTTCAGCCAGGCTCTAACCACGACGACTCCTCTAGCATGGTCCAGCTGAACGCGAAAACGGTACGTGTTCATTCTTCTTGGTTTTAGCACGTTTAATATTCACCAACAAGCACTCTGGCAGAGAGCTAGACTGGAAAAGCTTGCACGGTGGCGAATGGATCCTGCCTTGCTCAAATTCCCGAATGGCGGCCCCAACATCGAGGGAGGGTATGCTTTAGTCTCGAGAGCCCTTTTAGCCTCTTCATCCAATGAGACTAGAGGCCAGCCCGTGGCCCCGAGCGGCGGAGACATCAAGTCGAGCGGTCGTATTGTAAAGTTAGGAGGTGACAACGGGGGTCAAGAAGCAGACGGAACTAACAAGAAAGCGAGAAAGGAGCGCAGAGGAGAAGCGGATGAAAAGGAGCAGGAATCTGATGATGACGCTTCTGGACGGCGGAAGGTCAGTAGCAATCCGGCCCTCCCCGCTTCTCCAGCGAACCGCTGACCGACGAGTCAACTTGGACGTTATAGGCTGTGGCGGTGAAGAAGATGAAGATCGAAACACCAGATGAGATATTGCGGGTTTTGGGAGTAAGCGCCACTCCTTACCACCGTGCAATGCTCGCGCGCTGAGCTTTTCTCAGTTAACGCTCCGTGAGGCCGAGTTCTTGGTCAAGCTGTCCCACGACAACATTGTCAAACTCGAAGGATTCGTCGAAGACGTGTCAAAGGAGGTGATATGGCTGGTCTTTCCCTGGGAAGACAACGGGAACCTGAAGGATTTTGTCGCCTTACACGATTGGGCAGTTCCAGAGCGACTCGCGCTGGTAAGGTCTCACTCCTTTCCTTGAATCGATCTCTAAACTCTTTGTCCAAGATTTACGACGTGACGGCAGGAGTGCAATATCTTCATAGCAGAGACCCTCCTATATGTCACGCTGATCTGAAATCCGTAAGAGGCGATACATCGGCGATGATGCACGTGGCAAATATTAACCTTGATGCGTCCCTCGCAGATCAACATCTTGGTCAACGCGCAATGCCGCGCAGTAATTACCGATTTTGGCTCCGCTCATTATCCTGCAACGAACGGTCTCAATAAGAAGAGCGAGAGAGCTATGGAGGAACCCCGAACCGCACCACCAGTCGAAGCGACGTTCTGTACCTCCACCAATACCATCACCCTAACGGGCATCCAATGTACAACTCGTTGGGCCGCCCCAGAGGTGTTGGAGAGAGATGAATTCAGCCTCGCCAGCGATATCTGGGCACTAGGTTGGGTGGCTTACGAGGTACGCTATCAAGCCGAGTTGTCTCCAACTAGTGCTCACAACCCACCATGGAGCAGGTTATGACAAACTCTATCCCATTTCACGATGTCAAAGAGCCCATGGTAATCAACCGTGTTGTCCGGGGGGATCTTCCGTCAATTTCCAATGACGTCCGGCTTCTGTTGATCCAAGAACTTTGTTC
>WSTX01000117.1:0-12720 GCA_019633405.1 Tulasnella sp. 408 | reverse complement strand
CGCGGAGGAGATGGCTGTGTAGCCCGTCCTCAATGCGGAGAGGCGCTGTATGTCGGAGTTGCGTAATAAGTGTTGCACGTGTTTCCCTTGGTTACATATAGAGCAAAACACCAGCTGCGGACCGTTTTCCCTTTCCCCCCCGTCATCTACCGCTCATCGTCCGAGACATGCGTTGCTCTGTTCTCCTTCCCCTCGCCCTCGCCCTGTCCGGTATGTCAGACCAAGCTGAATAAAGCTGTCTAAGTTCTAACGTTATTCCGATGGCGTATGCACGTGGCATGGATCGACCAGCCTCGGCATCGGTGGTTCTGCCCCTCGCTGCATCCGCCGGCTCGCGGATTACTCGTCGCCAGGCGGGTGATTGCAGTAATGAATGCGATGGTGTTTCGACCGACGTCGACGTATGTACAGTCGATTTTTCGCTTTCCGTGTCCTCGTCGTTGACGGAGCGAACCTGCAGGCTTGTGGGACGGACTTGAGCTGCCTTTGCACCCGTTCTATCGCTTCTGGGCTGGAGGAATGTGCTCAATGCCAATATGAGGCCGATCCTACCTCCCAACAGACACTTCAGACTGCCCTTGATCGTACGTCGGCCGTCCTTGTCCATCTCCTGCTCCTCCTAATTACCGTTGTTTTGATAATTGTAGAGTACGCAAGTGGGTGCGAGGCCAGCAACAACTGTAAGTTCCCTTTCTCAATTTCATGTCTTTAGCGTTGGTGGCTAATTCGTCACGTAGCTGTTGGAAGTTTGACTTTGTCTGCCACGGGAGCCGCCAGTTCGACCTCCTCAGTGCGATCGGCCTCCCTCACTTCTTCTGCGGCCATCACCTCGGTCAGCACGCCCCCGGCTTTTGCCACCTCGACTTCCTCGGTTATCGCCTCGATTTCGAGCGCAGCGGCTGCCGCCTCCAGCTCTACCGCCAGCCAAGCAAGTGCCACCGGTGGCCTTACCGGAAACGGCAACGGGGCGTCCAGCTTAGCCGTCCAAATGACCAGTGCTTTCGTCGCTGCGGGTGTTGCCGCTGCGCTCGCTGTCTTGTAACGAATCCTAGTTGTCCTCTCACTAGACCACGTTCTTGCTTCTATGAATCTTATTCTTGCTGGAACCCGCGTGTTAGGTCTATTGTTTATCGCTCACAAACCGTCGGTGATCTAGCTGGAAGGGACTTTTACAACGCACTGTAGCTGATACCACTTGCTGTTCCCCTTGGGTACAATCTGCGCATCCAGGCTAGAGCGATCAATAAACGGTTTGGTTTATATATACAACAATCAATCACTAAGCTTTTATCACATATTTCTGGTGGGATGGCGCCAGTTGGCATAGTTCATACAAAAAAGGTCTCAATATTAGAAAAGTTGGCCCAAACGAAGCATGATAACAGGGCGATACGTAGACCGACCAAAAGCACTATAGCGGCAAACTCTGGAAGCACGAAGCAGAGGCGGTCGTTACATCTCGGTCGTGCTCATGGGGTATCGAGTAGCGAGGTCAAACATCTCCCAAGGTTGACATTTCTCCGATTTTTCCTAGTACCCAGCAGACAGCCACGGTGGTAGCAGCCAGGGCGCCAAGGACTCTTCCCGCTCCAGGACTCTGAGATTCCTTCGTCTCAAGCCTCTGACGCTTGCGTGGAGGCTCGGCGGCTGGGGAGTCGGTGTCAACCCCTGCATTGAGGTCTGGAGTCGGGTAATCACTAAGAGCAGAAGTGTTCCCGATCTCGGTCGGTGCTTCGGCATCGGTGGTCTCGGGTTCGGGTTCGGGTTCGGGAGACATTGACATTGCAACGGAAGGAGAGCGGGCACGGGGTTGAGCCTCGTTCGCTTCTTCCATGGCTTCGCGCTTTCTCTTCACTCCGGCAACAACCTAAAGGAGTGCCAAAGTAAGCAATCCGCCTTATGAAAACGTGCTGGGCTCCTACCTCATCGATCTCTTCCACAGCACCTACAACCTTGGCTCTGATTTCATCGACTTGAGCACGAAGGACTGCCTCCAACTCTTCCTTGAGCTTCCTCACAGCTAAGACGAATTCAATGTCAATCCTAGCTTTCGCCAGGCTAGCAGATCTTTTCGCACATTCAACGTATTCATCGACCTTGGCCTTCCCCTCTCCCGCCTTGACGTTCAGCTCTTCGACGCTGTCCATGACTCGGTCGACCTCGTATGTCACGTCGTCTTCGTACACGTTGAGATCATCCATGAAGCTGTGTTTTCTGGAATCGAGATCCTCAATAATCTCCTTCTTGCGATTTTCCAACTCAGATGTAAAGCCATTGTGTTCGGCCTCCACCTTGCTTCTCAGCAGCGCGAGTTCTCGCTCGTGGTCGGCAATCTTGGTATCAAGTTGAGCTTTGTTCGCAGTGATCAAACGCTTGGATTGATCCTGGAGGGCGAGGAGCTTATCAAGCTTGGTGGTTAGGTCCTGAGGACGAAAGGATCAGAGCGAGATAAGTGAGTCCAGACGGAAGCATCTTACTTTCCCGTCCTTGATCTTTCCCGTCTCTTCTTGTAATCCGTTTTGTTCCGAAGAAATATCTGATGCAGCCGCAGAGGTAGCCGGAGAGCCCGCGCGAGAACTCGTTCGCAATCCGAAATCGCTATCCTCGGCGGACGACCTTGAATCGTCATCGAACGGCGAAGTCTCGCGCACGCTCGAGTCTGGAGACCCAACAGCATCTACGTCAATCACCTCCCGATCATCTACTTGGTCATCGACATCTATGACTTCGGCATGAACTGGAATCGTGGCGTGTGGTCGGAAGCGGGATTGAGCGAGCGGGGGAAGAACGGGAGGAAATGGGGGTGGCCCTCCGCGAAGGATAGGACCAAGGATAGGTAAAGGGGCTGGAGCTGGTGCTGGAATAAACGGATTGAAGTCCTGAGGTGGATTTGGGAGAACGCTCGAGAGAAACCCTGCGACCTGTGGAGGTTCAAAGAGACAGGACTGGGACGAGAGATTGAAACCGAAGGGGGACGCCTCAGGAATGCCATGAAATCCTCCGGGCATTAGAGGTGGCAGGTCTTGCCGTGCGTCGAGACCTCGAGGGAAAATTGGGGACGGCACGCTCGCCCTCTCGTCAGCGTCCTCCTGAACCTCCTGGACTGCGTAGAATTTATGCGTTGACGGGTGTTCAGCTTCGTCGTCTTTATATACTTCGTGATCTTCCTCGATGTCCACATCGACGTCGATGTTGGGAGGGAGGGAATAGCCGTGACCCGTGTAGGACGCAAAGGATTGATGAGTTGCGTCCATCGAAAGAATGCGAACTCTGGCACTGAGCGGCTCATAAATCTGGTAGGATGTAAACCACAATTAGATACGCGGATTCAAGAAGAACGATGAGGACACGGCATACCTGTCCACCACGATGAACGGTCTTGCCAAAAGTAAGGATATCGCCCGTTTGCAAGGGTTGGGGGAGCTCTACTCGGAACGTCCTCCCATTGCGAGAGAGATATGTGCCGTGATGGGAATGATTCGGGGGGTCAGAGATGTACACCTGGAATGCGGGTTGGGAACTGATGTTAGCTGTGGAGGGACAGGAGAAGAACGGATAAGATAGGCTCGCCTCGTTATCCCCGGAGAACACGAGTCTAGCATGTTGCCTGCTCATAACGGGCGATACAAAGGCCGCCCGTCCAGGCGAGACGATAAGTCCTCCGACTTCGTTCTGCTGGTCGGAGGAACCCCAGGAAGGAATCCGGGTGTCGGGGGCGGTGGATGATAACCGTCCCAGCACAATCACGTTGTTAAGAGCATCGGACTTGTGATATGTTCTGCAGTACGAGGCCCCATTTACTTGGATAGTAAGCTGAATACCTTCTGTATGATCAATAGTTAGAGATGTTAGTCTTGAAAGCTATGAGAAGGAGATGAGGGCCAGCGTACCATCGGTGGTGGCCATGGTCGCGGTGTGGACTGGATAGCCCCTGTCTCGTGTCCGACAGCGGTGGAAAGTGAAGACGCGGTTGAAGGAGAGCGGTTATCGTGAGTATGGGATGCCACTTATTCCCCAAGTACCGCTCTGGAAGTGCTATGGGTAGAGGTAGCAGGAGGGGGAATGGGGGGAAGTGAGTGGTTTAAGTAGAAGCAGTCAACGGGATACTTCGGTCCCTTTCACGGTTTAATGGGTTTGCGTCTGTGGCACGTCACGCCCTAGCCCCTTCGATTTGCCGCTCTAGTCATCAGAATCACAACCACATATATTGCGTCAGAATCTATTGTTGAAAATCCAAACGGAGCAGAAAATCTCAAGAGAGCCTAAACGATTTCGGCATAACAGGAAGGGGAGAGAATGGGGATGGGGCTGGAAGTGGATGAAGGAAAGAGATAGTGGACCAAAGATCCAGAATGTCCGCCTAAGATATTGAAAAGTGGATCACAACGACTCGCGAGACGTGTAGAGTACGATCGCGTTGGCAACCGAAGGTCCCTCTGTGAGCGTTGTTCATGACGCTGAGCGACCGGAGTTGCCGGGTAACAATGCTCTACTAAGAAAGTGCGGCTTTTCACAACGCATGATCTTGTATGACACCGGGCGATGGACTGGAAACTTGAAACGTTAGAACGGCCCTAATTGACCGGGAGCACATGTTAGACGCTCACCGTGTCTAATACGGTGATATTCTTTCAGCGCTCAACCATGGGGGTAAGCGTCGTTGGTTCACGGCTCGAGCTTTTCACCACGAGT
Source organism: Tulasnella sp. 408 (assembly GCA_019633405.1). Classification (NCBI taxonomy): domain Eukaryota; kingdom Fungi; phylum Basidiomycota; class Agaricomycetes; order Cantharellales; family Tulasnellaceae; genus Tulasnella; species Tulasnella sp. 408. The sequence continues at coordinate 8,028 of WSTX01000117.1, read as the reverse complement.
AAGGAGGCGGATAGTTTTACCAGCGGGCAGGAAGCCTGCGTTTGTCAGAGGAATTGGTGCAGAAGGCTTTTCAACCAAGCTTCCACTGGGGCGGCGCCCGCGGTAGCCACCGCGCGTATTATCATAAACAGCCCTCCGAGGACTGGGCGGCTCTGTCCCTCTAGCCTTGGGATGAAATGCGCCCTCTCCTGAAGGTTTCCGCTGGTGGATGCCAGACTGGTAGCCTCCGCGAACGCTTGCAGGTGGGGTTGAATCGGCTACAGCTAGGTCACCTCCCCAAGGCACCATTTCTGGCGGTGGTATTTCCTCTTCAACGTCGTCTCTATTGCCGACTTCATTGTCCGAGTCGTCAATCCTGTTGAACCGCGACCCTCGCTGGGTCTTTCTTCCACCGTTTTCCGCGTCCTGTCCCGCTTCCACGTCCAAGACCTCCAACCCAGCTCTGACCGCCCATTGCCGAGTGTATGTCCCAGCAGCCCTGTCGCTGAAGCGATTATCTTGAGTTTCCCGAGGTCCGATCGGGACGCAACTGATTGCCAGGACAGTCTTGATTTGAGTTCCGGAATTTTCTCCGTCAAGTGAGTCGCGAGGACGTTGTTGCTCGAACTTGGCGCAACACACCGTCCGCTTCAACCATTCGGCAGGCTCTCCAAGACGACGAGCGGCAGCGAGAGAAATAGCACCAGGTGTGCTGCGAGAAATCTCGGAGGAGGATCGAGCACCCGTGTCCTCGGACGAGGATGCAGTGCTTGCACTCTCTGTGGATAAGCGATTCCCAGCGACCTTGGTAAAAACCTCCTCCCATGGTATGTACCCGTGATCTTGCTGAACAAGGATCCGCGGATTAGTTCCAACCTGTGCTTCCAATAGCCGAGAAGCATGGCGAGCTTGAACAGCGGTGCGAGACGTTCCCTTCTTTAGGAGATCGAGGGTATTGAGCGCTGGGAGTCGGTCACAGACCAAGGAGAGGGAGAAAGAATCGTAAAAGGACGAATAGATAGGTCAGTCAATCATCGATTAGCCGAAAGAGAGATTGAGGACGGGACTTACCCTCAAGAGGTATAATGACAACCTCCTTGCTCGAGTCCCGGCACCATGTGCGAACAGTCGCAAGGGCATGGATCAGGACGCTGGCGTCAACAACGATCCTGTCGGCCACCTTAGCTTGAGTAACTTCCTTAATAGCCTTGTTGGATCTCCATTGCGTAGCACCAGGCCTGTTGCTGTCCTGGTTGTCGTCAGCCTGTGCAGGTGCTCCGAGTTGTGGCCGAGGATGTCCGTTGCGACCACCACCGCGAGTTCCGCCCCGTGTGCCTCCACGTCCTCCACGTCCTCCGCCACGTGCATTGCCTCTTCCCTGGGGACCGTTATTGCTGCCCTTTAGGACATCCTTTTCGAGCTGTGAGACTTGGTGAGACAAGAATGCTGTACCGAGAGCTCTGGACATTTTCTCCTGCAAAAAGAGACGATGAGCCGTTTGAAACGAACGATGTGGGTGAGATATATCGGTGCCTACTTTGTTGTCCATTTCGTGGTCTGTAGGTTGGGTGGTTGGTGTTGGGAGCTTTATGTCTGGACTGCTGCGACTTGTGGCTGTGTAAAGTGTTCGACATTCCCACTCTCCCTTCCACTGCATTGCAAGCATCCAACTGGACTTCGCCTCTACCGCAGCTTTCTAACCACTTCCCCAATCTGAAGGCGTCCTCGTGATCAATGAGATTCTCGTGTTCATTGTGGGGAGCAAGTCCTGAGTGAACTGGACGACTTGGAGACCAGCCGACTTGGACCTTCGCAACAGCGTCAGTATTGGGTTGTTCAGAAGATGAAGTGAATCTCTCCCCAAGGTTTTCAGCCTTTATACACTCCTACACAGCCGGTTTCCCAGAGGACACCTCAATGTGCGTGCTCATAATTGATGTTGTCATACTCCCCGAGCCGTGAGGGGCACTTCTTTACCATTTACCTTGAAGGTTAGTTGACATTTCCTCTGTGGCTTCGGGAATACCCTCTCAACTGCCCTCCCTTTGCAGCAAAAGAGCGCAGAATCCGGGTTCAAGCGGAGCACCAGTCACGGGACGTGCTAACACCGGACTCCCTGGATGACCTCACCCAACTCGACCGGTCCTTGGCAACCTTTCCAACTGCGCCTTTGTGGACACACTCGAACTGCTGCGCTCCTAGCCCATCAGTTGCACTGGGAGGTCTATCTCTCACTTTCACCAGCCACTACTGTGGGACAAGTGGCTGTGGAGCCTACCGGTTCCACAGCACGTGTTGCACAAAGCCCGCAGGCAAAGGTGCGTCAACTTGCTCCCTTCGTTTCTGTTCCACTAAGGTCCCCCCCTTTCGACCCTCCACTTCCATGACCATCCTCTTTCCAGGACGAAAACTTACAAACGACCGGGGGCGCACGGCTACATCCAACACTTTCCGTGACAAGCTGGTCGAATGTGTTGCCACTCGCGTAGATAAACGTCAAATAGTTCACGATTACGCTGTTTCCCGTGATAACACCGTCTACGTCCCTCCTCAAGATGAAGATCACTGGCTCAATGATCTAGACTGGAGTGGTTGGATCATCCTTCAGCTGTACTCTCCGGACTTCAAGAATGATAGACCGACGGGCAGTTGGATTTTACAGAGCGAGTGGCAGCTTTACCTCGATGTACGCGATGAAATGGGGCCCTTAGTTAATTTGCTCCTTGACCTAAACTTACCTCACTTTAGGGCAAACTTCAGGCTGTAACCATCGAAGATGATCGCCCTCGCAAAGTCAAACTAGCACCTCCAGCGATAACACTGCAAAAGTACGGACTCCGAGTCGCAGAGGCCGCAGACGAAACACCCGGGCATCGAAGACCAATCGAGCCACTCCGAGCCAGCACAGATCCGGCAACCCTGTATCAACAAACAACAAGCAGAAATGGTGCAACAGACATCAACCAACTTGCAAGATCCCAATTCCGCAGCCATCATCGACGTGTGGCATCAGAATCTATGATCAATTACGAAGAGCCCATCCCTTCATTTGTGCCAGAACCCCCAACTCTCAGAGATTACAATGGCTACGTAGGATACACCGAGCTCGCTCCAGTTCCGAGGGAGTTCGAGATGATGGACAGCCAACCCATCTGCGGACTCGCTTACCAGTTTCAAGAAACTCCACCCACAAGCCCAGCGAAACCAGCGGTTCTTCGTAAACGGAGTAGCAGAAGGATTAGCGAGGACAGCTCCCGCAGCCAGAGTCGGGAAGGTCGTCGTACACCTCCTCGAGTCCGAAGAAAACTCTCTAGATCCAGAAGTCACAGGTCATTCGGCGCCCCTTCACCAATGACACCCGTGCCAACGGGTATACCTCCACCCATGGGTTATGCCTCTGACCCATTCATCAATCCATACCAGGAACCACTACTCCTCCCCCCGCGACCCTATCATCGTCACGCCAAGGATAACACCTGCGGCTGCGTCATCTGCTGAGCCTCCCCGCTCATCTCCCTCCTCAATCGACTCATATGACTCGCGCTTCGTTTATGCCTTATCACCTTTAACAGAGGCCCAAGCTTAATACGGATTCGACACTATGTATGCACCCCATAGATGGATAGAATTCCCTTATGATTTATAAGTGTGATTCTAGACGCCGGCCCGAAGCAGCTCCGCAGCAGGACTGCCTTCCATTTCTCACTGGATAACTGGGGTAGATAAACCTTTTGATGTTAGGGGCCTAATTGACGCTGACAAATGGGCAGTTGAAAGAAGGGTGAAGACGGACGCGTCGAGCGCTAACCCAAGCATCATGCTGAACTTTCTAGTTTTGACATCTTGAGAAGGACTCATTCAAGTATACATTAGTTGAGCGGTGCGGAGGCTCCGGCATACCTTGTAAATGCTCCCGTAATGGTGACCAACGTGAGACGACCTGGAATTCCCAGTTGCCCTCGACGAAATACGGAATATTCAAAGCTGAATATTCGAATGGCAACACTCGTGACGAAAAGCCTCAATGCTAGTCTAAATTCACTCATTGAAAACGTATTATTTGAATACAATGACGAGCTGTGGAAGCGTGCAAGCCCGAAACCTCGTTCTATCTCGGCAACGCACCCTGTGGATTCAGAGAAATTCTCGTTCGAGGGTCCTTCAACCAGGCCGGGGCCATTTCGAGCCGTCACTTTCCATCTGCGGGTCCGTAATCTTCCGCGCCTTCCGCATGTCGATATAATTCCGGGGGACTGATTGCTCTAGATCATCCTCGCCGTCGCCCCCCTGGTCCATTTCCTCCTGATCCGCGTCTTCATCATCCGAGTCAGGGAAGCGCTCGCGCTCCGTTGGTAAGCCACGCTTTCGTCGGTCCTCTTCTTCCATTCGGAGGTCGGTCATGAGGCGCTTTAGTGAGTCCGTCTTTTGGGCTTCAAGTTTTGATTCCTAAGTTGATCATTTTTAGAAACGGTTAGTGTTTCGTCGTTTGAAGTCATATTGCGTTGATTCACCTTTTCGGCATGTAATCGTTGCAGCTCAGCCAAATAGTCTCTTCAAGAGAAAGAGGCGTCAGCAAAGCTACGAATCCCTTTCTTGACGTTCGGTTAACCTCTTATACTCCTCTCTGGACTCTTCCACGGCTTCAAAGAACTCCTTCATACCATCTCCGGTAAGGCTTGACACTCCAACAGCCTAAGTACGTTGCTTCACGCTGAGCGCTCAGCTTGACGTACTCCATACATGCAACTCACCTTTAAATGCTGATAAAACTCGTCCAGCACCAAGCTCATAGAATGCATGAGACTATCCATGTAATTGGGATCTCCGTCTCCGCTTGTATTCTCGTTCCTTGCACCGTGCGTCTGAAGGGCCTATCATATGCAGTGCGGTTCGGTAAGCCCATTGGCTTAGGGTCGAATCTGAAGGGTCCAGGACTACCTTTTGGAAGGCCTCAAAGTCGGTCATCCATTTAACAGCAAATTCGTGCTTTTGAACGTCGGTTTTGTTGAAAACGAGGATGAATGGTAATTTGGTCTTGTATAGAATGCTGAGGAGGGTGAGGCATTCCGGAAGTAGCGAGTGGGTTAGACATATTAAACGCATTTTTGACAAGGGAGGCCTACCTGCAAGCATATAGCATGTTGCTCATGAATGTGGCCGGTGCCGTTGTCCTCGCCGTGTCGATCACGTAGGCAACGACGGTCGGGAAGGATGCGGCAACTGCATCCGTAATGATTGCACCAGAAGCGGACCAAGTGAAGATTTCGATTTGTCCCGGGGTATCCAGAATAACGTAGCTGGAAGCATAATGTAAGCGATGATGATTTCCCGAACAGCCGTTCGGCATCACTTCGAACATAAAATGATCCGAAAGGGCGCTCGCAGACACCCATCCTAATGACGGGAAGCCAGCTAATCGACTCACTCGACGGTTTCAGCTCTCTTTTCCACGATGCCTAGGACTTGATCGAACTTGGTTGTGAACAAGTTGAGGGCGGTGAGAATGCCTCCATTGGGTCCCAAGTTGTATCTGTCATGAGGTTTCGTCACTCGTGAAACAGAGCTGGGCAATCAGGTATGCAGGAACATACTGCTTCATTACTTCTGCATAATTAATTGTATCTCTAATATCGATATTGGCTTCGAATGGCATATAAGTAACGGCTGGATCGAGGTTTAGGATGTAAGGCGGTTTTGGTGAGTCGATCTCATTTTCCGTGCCAGCCGAATCTCGAGTGCCGGATTGGTCTGCTTCTCCTGATAGCGACTGCTCAGGTGAGGTGGTAGACGAGGTTGGGTCAATCGAACGGAGCCTTTTTGAGGGTGAAGGGACGGAATGAAGGTAGGAGTTGATGCTCTGCACGAACGTCGTTTTACCAGAGCCTGCCATTCCAATGGTGATGATCACCACTGGCTTTTTATCTGCTGGGTTCGGGTTTCGGGCCGACGAGGATGCGGGCTTCATGTTGGCGTGGCGGGCTTTGGCGAGGGTTGGTCGGAAGTTGTGAGTGGAGGTTGCGTGGTCTTCTCCGGCGTGAGGAAAAGTTTGAGCGATTTCAACAGTTACTTTAAATTTCGCGAGTCGAGGACATGTCACCAAGAATAAAGAAACCCCGAAGGACGATAACCTCTCGGCCAAGGGCATAAATATATAGCGGTTATAGGAATATAATAATGAACAAAGCTGGAGAAACCAGTCAGGGAACCATTAAAGTGAGATGGTCAAGAAAGGCAATGAGTGGAAGTGGCTTTCCCAAAAATGGTGCCTATAGAAGAGCAGCGATGACGCCAGCAACGAACACACCGAGAGCACCTCCGACGCGGACGGTGGAGGCCGAGTTGGAGTGGGCAACCAAGCCGCCGGTGTCAGAGTTGTTGCCACTTGAGCTGGCAGCGGACGAGGTAGATGCTGCAGGAGCAGCGGAGAAGCCGCCAGCCGCAGATGTTGCGATGGGCGAAGGAGTGAAGACAACGGCGGGGGTGGTGGTGGTTGGGGTGGCAATGACGCTTGGAGTGACAACGACGCCCGGAGTGGTAGTGGTGGCCCCAGTGTTGCCGTTAATACCACCAGAGACGGGACGACCGAGCGAGGCGCAGCCGGAAGAGTATTCTACGCCAAGGGCGTCAGTGGATGGGGACGTATGCGGAAGCCACGCTAGACTCACGATCCCAAGCGGTTTCGAGTTGGTCGCGAAGGGTTGCGTCTTCCCTCAACCGGCAGTTGGCGCAATCCGAGAGGTCAGAGGCGAGACTAGGGGTGCACAAGCAGGTGGGGTCTACACCGCAAGCCTATGGAACGGAAAGGTCTAAAGGTGAGAATTGCGGAACAGAAACAGACCGACTACATGCACTTACAGTCACCTCATTCTGCACTGGGGTGCAGGTGGCAACGCAGGCACTGGCGACCTGTCTTGAGATAAGAGAAGAAGATGCATGATTGACGGAGACCAAGGCGCGTGGGGCAACGCTGGAGGCTGAGGTTGAGCCGACGGCGGCGGCAGCAATGGCGAGGACAACGGCGGAGAAGTGCATTTTTTTTTTTTTCTTTTCTGTTCTGGTGAGAAGACAGGGGCTGTGAAGGGGAAGGGAAAGCGAAGTGGGAGAGTTTTGAAGGAGGGTGGGTGCTTTATACGTGGTCGGGGGGAGGGAAGGCGAAAAAGAGGACGACGATGGATACAAACGGATAAACAGACAATTTGTTCTCTTGGCGGTGCCAGGCACAAACGCAGAAGTGAACGTGACGACTCGTGACGAACAGCAAGTCCCTTGAAGATCACGACGCCAAGACCATGTGTTTATTAAATTGGTCACCATCGGCGCGTATCTGGGCCAAGAATATCCATCACTCGCCGGTGTCACGCACGTTGTACCAGCGGGAGAGCGAGGAGCGCTGTCTGTCGGGTGATTCTCGAGACGCCACGTTACGTCAGGGAGCCTTGTCTCTCGGTTGCCAAGTGAATTGGCCATGAGATGCCGACTTCCGTCGCCGCCGGGCTCTCAATGCCGACGCTCGAGTCCACGTGACCACATTCCCTTCCGTTACAATTTCGACCACGCCCCCAAAGTTGGACAAGAGAGCGCGAATGGCACCTTCATCCAAAGACCCAAGGGACGACTCGCTCTCAGTCTCCTTCACCCTTCCAAAATCATGGGCAACCGCTTCTGGTAACCATTTTCACCGTTCCACGTTCATTCGTCGACTGACATCGCAATCATTAGACAACGCCTCCTCCTCTGCCATGCTGCTTTCCGGCGTCGCAATGGTCACCCGCAACCAGTAAGAACCATTTAGGTACTGTCTCACAAAAATGACAGGAGCTGACGTTGCCCTTCGCCAAGACTGTTCGTGTGGCCTGCGCTGTTCATGTCTGTCTCTGCGTACCTCAATCAGCAGCCGCTAAGACTCAAGGACGGAGGAATGGGCTTCACCTCCATCCTGTACGTCATCCTTTATTCTTTCTCTCCTAACGCTGCAGTTCCTCACCTGTTTATCATCTTCCTTAGCGCTGCATTGGGTTGTCTCATCACGGTGTCTCTACCGAGATTCAT
>WSTX01000116.1:0-19994 GCA_019633405.1 Tulasnella sp. 408 | reverse complement strand
TACGTCCCTGCGACAGGGATGGATCCGGATGCAATCTCTACAGCCTTGAAAGTCTTTCTTGCTATGATGAGAGCCTCCGATCGGATCGGACTTCTGGCTTCGTCGTCTTCGGGAGTAGGTGAGGTTACGTTTCGAGCGGGAAGTATTGACGAAGGCGACAGGACCGCATCTCCAGTGGCCTTTGGTTGAGCGTCTTCGAGTGGTGCACCCGATCCTGTCGGTTGACTGTCTTCTCCCGAAGGGGGACTCAGTTCTGGTTCGTCCAAGAATAAGGTCTCGACCGATTCGGAGACTAATGGGTCCTACTTACCTTTGCTTCGCTCAGAGTCCATGCGGTCCTGCAACAAGCTTCGTGTCGGATGGCAAACCCCAGAAACGAGCTGCAGCCACTTACACGCAGCGAGTTCGCGACTCGCGCCACATCGTCCTCGCAAGTGCGGAAGAGTAATTTGCATTTGCTTGGGCGCTTGGATGCAATTGAGCGAATGGTTTGGTAGATTTTCCAGTTTTTGATTCCTGTTTTCGATGATGCGTCCTTCAATCGTGCGTGAACGTCCTCAAGGACCCTGAAACCGACAAGCTCGAACACGCTGACTGATTCGTGATACACCAAGCTTACAGGATATATTGTTCAATGAGACTTCGAATGTCTTGGGGAGTCTTGTCCGTGTTGTTGGGTATATCTGGCGAGGATTCGACGGCGTCGGTCAAGCCCTTTGCCGCCTCTTTCGAATCCTCTGGCCACTCGGCCCCCTGAAAGCTAGTCAATAATGACGAAATGTCTGTGAATCAAACAGGTCTTTACTTTTATTGTTTCCACAACCGCATTTTTCAAGAGAGCTACTATCTTGCTAAGGTCTTGCTCCTCAGCTCCCTCGGCAGGCTGCTGAGGTAGCTCACCGGATGCGACCGGCGGTTTAGGAGACGGACCCCTGTTAACTAACGTGGACCTATCACGCGGGGCCATGATCAAAGATGAACGATGTTGGAACGGTACTTTGCTGGAAGAAGTGGGTGAAACAGCTCGAGTGAAGAATGATAGGGGATGGTTGTTCGCCGTGTTGACTAGGCACCACGCGGCGCACAGCCTCACGAAGCGGGTCCACTGGAACCTTCAACTTTGGATCGAGAACTCTTTTCGGGCATAGACATAGTAAGAGGAAGGCATCGACGAGCGGAAGGACTGAACGGTGTAAGGTCTTGGTGACGCGCTCCATGCTCTGGGACTGGGCACATGCTGGTTGGGTGTTCCCTGATGACGGTGGCATCACCTCCGCGCCATTAAGAGGCACTCCACTTATGAGTGATTGACTTAGGTGTAGGCAGTTTTCCTCGACTCTCTATCAGCGTCTTGAGGGAACGATGTCGTGAGCCTGGGCCAACGAGTTAGATATCGAAAGAGAATTGAAACAAACATCACTATGAACGAAGCCTGATGTCGGGCGGCGATGGGCTAGTCCAAAGCAAGATGCGAGTTACTAAAGAAGTTGAAAAAACCCTACCGAATAAGGAATTCAACGTGAATTCCGGTATCACCCCGAACCTCGCCCAGCCGAAAGCTGCGCACGTTGTCACGCCACCCACAGCTCTGACACTCCCTCTCACCACCCACCCCCAGCCAGCCTCTCCAACGTCCATGCGCACTCGTCTTCTTCCTGGTAGGGTCGCAATCCATATGTTGGGCAATCCCCATTCGGCGACCCATGTGACATCCGTCTCACACCGCCTTGACGATGGACGAAATGCCGAGGCCGTTTTGATAGTCGGCGGAGGGTTCTAGAATTCGTCTTCGATCGCAGTCCAACGCGAACCATCAACGCTAGTGATGATGTACTGTTCCGTCGATGGTTGGTTGAGGAACTAGCTGAGACCGGTTTTTGATGGTATCGTATTCGGTTTTTGTGTGCACGAACTGACCGCCTTTGAGAAGTCCTCGGGGTACCAGCTCCCATGCAAAAAGTAGGGCGGGTCGAGGAAACACAAGTTTCCGGTGCGAAGGTGGGGATGTTGAGATGTTGTTGTTGTCTTAAGTTGTTCAGGATCCTTGATTGTCTCGTGAGGACTGGGTTGTCGCTTCGGCGTACAATGATGATGGCAATGAAATCGAGGCCGAATACGCTGTAGATCCTGTGACTAACGGGTGTCGAGCAGAACCCCGACGTTGACGGCCTTCTGGGACGACAAGTGATGGAGAGACTCGGGGCATGTTGAGGACGCCGGCTGCCAAAAAATCTCGCTGGTGTTGGCACGACGGTCTGCCCTTTTCTATTCCCAAATCCTCCAGCCCAAATCCTCTCCGGCTCCAAAACGCGGTAGAATTCCCCTCTCCTCCGCTGTCCCCATCGTCCATGGTGCTTTTAAATCCAGATCGTTTTCCGAATCGGCGATGTGAGCGACACTCTCCGGTCTTTCCTCTCCTCGTCGCAGTATTTCCGGAAGGCTAACCGTCGCTGAGAACCCCGCATGCCTAACGGAGCGAGTGACTCCTTTCGCTGAGGCTACAAGAGTCAACTTGGACCGGGTCGAAGGGATCCCGAGGCGAACTTAGTCGTGTTGTTCACTCTCTTCAGCGAGGCTTCGAGATGGTACGGATGGAGAGACCGTCGCTACCGGCGACGAATGGGAGGTAAGGCTTCACGGGGTGGAGGGGTATCTGCAAGGCGTAGAAACGTGCGACTACGCAAGCGACCAGCCCGCTCCAACGGTCTTGAGCCGAAAGCGGTAAGTGGCGGCCTTTCCGAATCCATGTCGATGCGATTCTGGACTCTAAACAGGCTGGAAGGTGCGTTGCAAGCTTGCGCCCGATGGTAGCTGGGACTGCGAGTACGCTGCCGGACTGTTTTTTCGTCGAAAGTCGCCCATCCTCCTCTCATCCTCCATCTTCTCGCCCTCTGCATGGAAGTGGACGAATCTGCATGCCTTTCGTTCCACGGCGCGGACCCTACCGCTGAGCTTCGTCCCCTTCATACGAGGTGGCCATGTGAATCTGCCAGCTCCAACGCCCTTTCTTGGACCGGCGCTCGTAGCTTTGGGTTCGTGCAGCCTGGCCTTGCAGGCTCTCTCGGTGTCATCACGGGGCCGGAGGAGCATGCGCGGATCCAGGAAACGAGTGCTGTGGCATCCGCTTGGGCAACCTTTGAGGGTGGCGAAGTTTGGGGTGTGCGGCGAGTATCATCGGTTGGTGGAGGGAGTTGCAACTGGCAAAGACGGCGGTCGAGATTGAAATTATCGTCCGCCGAACCTATCAGCCGTCAAAACGGCGGTCAGTAACGGGACCAGTATATAAAGATCATAGGGAGGCGGGATCTGGTTACCTTTGCCCTCCAGCACAGGCTATTTGAGGACGACGAGTGGAGAAAGGAGGACACGCTGTGGCGGGTTGTGTGAGGGGAGCACGTCGCCCTGGATTGGCCACGACCCATTCAGCTGCACTGCGCAACCCCTAGTGAGCAAGCACCAATGGCTGATTGTTTCGAACTCCATGACTGGTGGTTTGACGGAGGTGCGGGGAGAGTCGAGATGATCCTTTCTGTTGTTTGGTACGTCGGAGTTTGTTCCCCGAGAACCCTTGAGTGGACATCCGACGAACATTTCTCCGCGTTACTATAAACAAATATCTTCACAAGAATGATGTAACATTCGATTTTATATACACATTCGAACATGGTAAGTTGCAATCGACGCCATGTTCCTCCGCCTACCGTCGATCCGGAGGGCCGAATAGGTCACCCTCTTTCGGGGTCGATTGGTAATTCCGCGCAGCTGTGGACTGTTGCGCGCAGGTTCAAACGCTCTCGTTTCCGCTACTTTGGCTGCATACGCCGTGGCGAGGCGATTTGTAAAGTAGAAGTTTATCGTTGAGCTGCTGCTTCCATGTCTTGTTTACGAGTGAAACGACTCGGGGCAGAAGTGCAATGGGCAGGGCCACCCGTTCATTCGACTGATCTCAATATATAGCACTCAGGCTGTGATTTGACGAGCGCGTGCCATGCACTCTCAATTGGGCTGAGGTTGCGATAAGCATGCGAAGCAGCGAAGGACACCCCTTGTTCCGAACTTGACGCGTTCCTCCTCTTGCGGCCCTTTCCTCGTAATGTCATTCATTCCTCTTGCTGTCATTGCGAACCAGAAAATTAGGCCTAGGGGGAGCCCAAAGGAGGGAATGGTTTTCTTGCGCAACGGCGCCCGGGTCCGAGCACCAAGTTTTGCCTTGGTACCTCCCGGGTTGGTGGATGCCATTGAGCCATCAGCTGTCTTAGCAGTCACGGAAGCTCCGAATCCTGCTCGATGGCAAGACTGCAGGTTTAATAGCTTCAGAATAATGTGAGAAATTTGCAGGGATGTAGAGTCTTATGTAGTGCTTGTTGAGTGCACGCCGCCAACCATTAACCGCTGGTACATGAACAAGAGCTAGGGGCCCCAAAAACTGGAAGATTTACCTGTGACGGCGTTCAAATGTACCTTTTCGTCCGACTTCCTTTCGTCCTATGGTGCTAGGTAACTACGTATTTAGGTTATTTCAGGTCGACCGTACAGTACTGTATTTCAATAACGGGAGCCGTGAGTGAGAAAGCACATTGAACAGAATGAACTAGCTAGCTACTATGGCAGCCCGAGTGTCTGGGAGACATCAAAGAAAGACAAAGTCCCATCATTAAGTACAACGAGCGCTCCGCCAGAGACGATAATCACACGACGGACGTCGCCCCAATATTGAGGAGGGCGCCAGAGGAGTGGGAGGGGAATAACCCTGGATTTGCTGAAGGGAGGCCGGAGAGCGAGTCGTCGCAGCGCTGCGATGTGATGGTATCCCATGTGGTAGCTGAACCATCCCAATATTGCGCTATGAGGAGCATTCCGTCGGACGAAAAGCGGGTGGAAAGAAGAGAATTTGATTGCCTGTGGTCAGTGGGTAGCTCACCGACCGCCGTCCTTGTTTGAAGATCCCAGAGACGAATTGTCTGGTCGTAGGAACCGGATGCCAGGACCTTACCATCTGGCGAGAAGCAGATGGACGAGATCCAGCCACTGTGACCTGTGAGTGGTTCACCGACCGCGGGTCGACGTGACCACAGTGACAGACTACTGAGAGCGAGGTGGAAAGACATCCACTATCCCAGTAGTGAGCGTTCGCGAAACGGGAGGCAGGTATCGAAGCTTGAAGATGCTGCGACTTTGTTGGACAAGCAGCTTGAGATAACCGGGTCTGAATACGAAGAGTAGCGGCTCAGCTTGCTGTCCGCAGTCATGGAGGAAAACTTCGAAACTCACTACAAGGAGTGGGGGAGTTCCTCTGGCACCAGAGCCGAAGCTCCCCGACCGGAGTGGCTTAGCACAGTGACCCTTCGCTTTGTAGACGATCACAAGACCGTCGTTCATTCCGTGCCCCTTCACTCGTCATCGCGAGATTCCCCAACCTGCTTCACGCCCTCCTCCCAACCAACCCTCCGCTTAAGAAGGCAATGCATCGTAGTCCGGCCGCTTGCTTGGCTGACGCCGAGCCCTGAATGCACTTCCCCTCCAATATCGTTTGCCTCCGTAGCTCGAACCGAGGCCGTGGGGACTCGAGAGTCGGTTGAAGCGTGATTCTTGGGTGGACGAAAGAGGTGGTAGGATGCATCCCCATCTCGTCAGCCCGAACCCCGCAGATGGTCGGAGACGCGGAAGTCGTCGACTCGTTGGGAATGGAACGCGAGGAAGTCGGAAGGAGCTGTTTCAGGTTCGGTTACCGAAAGGGAGAAGGCTGTGGTGGTGATCCGAAGGTATTTCGAAAGGCAGGTCGGGCGTTTATGTCCTGACGGGACATGTCGTCAGTTTAGACACTCCAGGTCGGGGAAAGTCGACGACTAGACGAACCCTGGCTGAATGGTTGACTATATAAACCACTTGAAACCACTGAAGTATCCTTGCTGTCAAGTGTTTGTTGCTACCTCAATGCCTTGACGCGAGATGTCCGCAGCGCCTGTCGTCCGCCTCGACTCCCTCGAGGTAAGTTTACTTGGCCGGTTCCGAAGAATCGCAGCCGACGGAACGATCTCGACGCAGTCGTTTGACGATTGAGCTTTTGGAAGTCCGAGAGTATAGGAGGCGGGTGGTAACGGTTGGGTGTTTGAGTTGAGCGTTCGCAGTCGCGGGGTGGAATGCAGTGGGGAGTCAGGGGGGAGCGTCCTGAGCCATAGAGGTCACCCCAGAACGAGGGTTAAGACGTTGCCACTCAGATACGCCCTATTCCACACCGAGTACTATCTTGTATAGCTGAAAGAGGTGGGCGAGACAGCGAAGCCGTGCATGGAAGCGTATTGGGTCGGCGGGATCGATACACGGTCCGTCGGTCCAGATTCTAACTGTCGTCTGGGATGCACACAGGCCTCCGCTACTGCACGTCAGCGAAGACCTCCTAGCAAGAAACGAGAGTATCTTACATAATATCACATTTGTTGTTTCACGAGGGAAAGATTCATGGCGACGCCGCGACGGGGAGAGGTGAGTGCGGAAGGAGACTTCGCGAGTGCTTGGTCGGGTTTGTCGCGGGGCTGAAGACTGGGACTCGATACAGAGCTTTGGTCGGTCTGCATTTGGTTGTAGAAGCTGTGACCTTGGCAGTGGGCTATTGGGGGATGATATGAGGAGAGAGTAGGAGCGTATCCCGGTCGCGCGTACTATGAGTGGCTCGATGAAGAGAGGGATGCAGTGCAGTGAGACGTCCTCTTTCGCTTGACGAAATGCCGATCAGGCACCACATCGCGACCTTCTAATTTATATTCTCTTTATTTAACCTTTTGTATGCACTCCAAACCACCGACAGACAGCACAAGGAAGAGATCACCGGCCGAGGGACAAGTAAGTTGACTTTGTTCCCTTCGGTGAATTGCGGCCCAGTGAATGGGACAGAGGTTGAGCGTACCCCAGCGCATACAACGGCCGAGTTCGGACGCCTCCGTTTGACCGTGCCGCAGCATTCCAGCTCCAAAGATGTGGTATACCGGGGATTGGGCGTTGTTCGCTGTTGTTTTCCGTGTCTCTGAGATCGCCAAGTGTTGCATAAGGCAATTGCGTTGAACGTGGTGTGTTTTCACGAAAGGGTCCCTTTCGCGATGATGTCACTGACACCCGGCTTCTCTCTCTTTCCCTATTCACTGCACGAGCCGGGTCTTGTCCTTTATGCTGTGGCTTACTTTATTATCGCCCTTTGTGGGGTATCGTCGGATTTGGAAGCGTTTTTGGTTCTCTTCATCTGGAGTTAAAGGGGCTGACCACACGTCCTCAACTGCGGATACCTGCCCCCAGAAATGCACGCTGCCCGGGCGCGCCTTACGCCTCCAACAGGACAACTGAATCGGCTTCTAGACCACAGGCTTTTATATGAATATCCCCCGGACCTCCATGCCTTCCCCCTTCCGGACGTTCGGACAGCACGCCTCTCAGCTCCGGAACCCGCTCGCCACTACGCTTCGACTCACTCCGCTCCAGGTCCGCACTCTAGATTAATGATTGCAGACATATCTTACCTTCATCAAATCCCAGTTACTGCCGTGTGACCCGCCTATTTCAAAGTTGGGCGTATAATTCGACCGATCGGGAGGAGAAGGCATCTCGGTGTTACCGTGACGTTAGCCGACGGAGATGAGTCAGTTAGTGTCAGCGTGGAGTAGAATATAAGCTGCTTTTCTTTTCCCATCTGCTCTGCGATGTGCTAGTCTAAGGGACGAGTAAATGGTGCAGCGTTGACGGGACAAGACGGTTGGCGAACAATTTCGAGGGGGGAAATCTATCGAGTAGTAGCCGGGTGCAATCGCTTCCCAACCATTGATGTAACGTTGCTCAGAAAGGATAAGGGAAGATAGCTGTACACATAGTTACTTGAGCTATGCTTGAATAGGCTTTTTGTCTGGGTAAAATGAGCTCGTGCTCTTAGGTATGACTAGAGGGAGCCATACGCCGACACGGTATAGCATCTGTATCATGGGTCCGGTGGACCTGGGTTCGTTTAGGTTCATGACCGAGTCACAGATGAGAATTCGTGAGCAACAAGGTTTGGCCACACCCATGGGCATTTCGCTGTGTATTCACGCAAGCAAAGATAGACGGAGACTAGGATCCGGGGGCGAAGATATAAAGGAACTCGAGCTGTCAAATTTGGTCGGGAGTGACAGGGTAGTAACAATATTCCTGAAGCAACACGCTACAGAATATCTTTCGTCTGATTATGGAAGGGAGACACCAGCGTTCATATCACATATCAAGAAGACATCGGGTGAGAAGGTGCAAAATTGCGTTTAGGGTGAGCAGCTCTCCTTATCACAGCTGGTTAGTCAGAGCTCCGAGAACCTGAGAAACATCAAGAATGGAGAGGGACCCATTTTGAAAGACAGCGAGGTGGCCGTTGAAGAGAGCCACCCCATCCTCGCCCGAATTCCAGTATTGTGGAGGAAGCCAAAGGAAACGAGAGGAGCCGAATGTAATCCAATGATCTTGAAAGCGCGGATTTGTGTAGAATGGGTGGCTGCGAAGGGTGTCACATCTTTGACGAGTGGTGACATCCCAGGTGGCGAGACTGCCGTCATCACATCGAGCCAGGATAAGTGTTCCATCTGATGAGAAGGATACGGATATGACCCAGTCATTGTGCCCCCCAAGTGGTTCACCAACTGCAACTCTGGTCTGAGGATCCCAGAGTTGAATCGTCTTGTCGTTGGATCCGGATGCGAGATACTTGCCGTCGGGCGAGAAGCAAACGGACCGAACCCAGCTCATGTGGCCTTCGAGAGGTTCGCCCACCTGCACTCCCGTTTGAACATCCCAGAGTCGGATCGTCGTATCAACGGATCCGGATGCAAGATACTTGCCATCTGGTGAGAAGCAAACGGACCTAACCCAGTCACTGTGACCTCTAAGTGGCTCACCCACCGCGACGCCGGTCTGAGCATCCCAGAGTCGAATTGTCCAGTCATTGGATCCGGATGCCAGAAGCTTGTCATCCGGCGAGAAGCACACGGAGTTAACCTTGCCGCTGTGACCTGTGAGTGGTTCACCCACTGCCGCCCCGGTCTGAGGATCCCAGAGTCGAATTGAATGGTCATTGTATGCGGATGCTACACGCTTCCCATCGGGCGAGAAGCGGACGGAGTTGACCATGGCACTGTGACTGATGAGGGACCCGGCCACCGCCGCTCCGGCCTGGGGATCCCAGAGTCGAACTGTCTGGTCATCGGATCCAGATGCTAGGAGCCTACCGTCCGGCGAAAAGCAAACGGACCAAACCGCTGCACTGTGCCCTGCAAGCGGTTCACCCAACGCCGACCCGGTCTGCATATCCCAAAGTCGAACTGTCCCGTCGTCGGATCCAGATGCCAAAACCTTGCAATCCGGCCGGAAGCACACGTAATTAATTCCAGCACCATGTCCAATGAGCGGTTCTCGCGCCAACGTTCTGGTATTGGTCTCCCGGAGCCAAATTGTCTTGTCGTCGGATGCCGATGCGAGTAGACGCCCGTCCGATGAGAAGCAAACAGACATGACCCGATTACTGTGACCTGTGAGTGGTTCACCCACTGGAACTCCAGTATGAGGATTCCACAGTCGGACCGTCCTGTCCTCAGACCCGGAAGCCAGAACCTCACCGTCGGGTGAGAAGGAAACCGACCAAACCATTGCACTGTGACCCATTAGTGGTTCGCCTATTGCTGCTCCGGTCTCCGTACTCCAGAGTCGAACGGTCGTATCATCGGATCCGGACGCCAGAAGCCTTCCGTCAGGCGAAAAACAAACGGACTTGACCTGGCCATTGTGACCTGTGAATGGTTCTCCCACCGCGGCTCTGGTCTCCGCATCCCAGAGCCGAACGGTGCTGTCTTCAGACCCGGATGCCAGAAGCTTGCCTTCCCGAGAGAAGCAAACGGAACGAACCCAGTCAGTGTGACCGGTGAGCGGTTCGCCTACTACTGCTCCTGTCTGGGTATCCAAGAGCCGAACTGTCATATCGCCGGACCCAAATGCCACAACCCTGCCATCGGGTGAGAATGCAACCGTTCTCACATTCGCACCTGGAGATCGGGTCCAAAGATTTGAGGGCCATCTTGACATCTGGTGACCGTGTAGCATTCGAATTCTGGCATGTTTTCCATAAAGACTCCACATCTCGGTCTCCGTGGGGCAATGGGGAAGTGCTGAGACGTAGATCTGGAGTGGTCCAAACGAAATCGGCTCCAGAAACGTGGTGATGAAACGCTGGACATCGTTCCACAGCGTAACAAGCGAGTTATGCTTGGGTACCTCTGATTCCTGCTTTGAATCTCGGCTCAGTAAATGTAAGCACCTTTTGAGCTGGGGCTTGCATGCTCAACTCACCACAACCCACTGATGCATTTGCTTTGCCGAGGTGATTGCTTCCGCTGTAGCTCCGACCAAACTCATCACCTCAAGCCAGTACATGATCATCCCGTTGCTGAACCTTTCTAAATCGACCAGCTCAGCGATAGTCCCATTTTCACCCTGTTTTGGCCACCTGACTCCTTGCGTTAGATGAGTGGACCATGCTCGGCAACAGTACACCAAGCTCTTCGATATCACCCGCTCCACAATGTCTTGTATGTCCAAGCTTGATTTCGAACAATCCGAGAGGTCGCAAATGTTCTCCTTCAGACTTCCAAGCATAATCTTGAAGCACTCATTCGCTAGTTGCTGATGGCACTGAGCAGGATTAATGTAGAAAGGCTGCTGCTTGCATCGGAGCTCGCTCGCTAGTAGATCTTGAATGGAGGTGTGCATCAGACGCATTGACTCGGCGGGCGAGTCGGGGATAAACAGGAGGGAGTTTAGGTCCGCGAGAATGTCTTTGCGCAGAAATGGAACGGTGCGGTCGTTTCTCACACCCTCAAAGGCTTCGTGCTTGCCATACAGAGTGGCGATGACTTCGAGTGAAACAGGATGCGGGGCTACGACCAGGGCTCCCAGCACCCTGCGCAGGATATCCTGCCTGATGGGGTCCAGCCTTACGCTATCGAAGGCTTTGGACAGGATTTGGTGGTACAGGTCGTCGAGCCCGCTCCATGCCGATGGACGTTGAAGCAACGCCCACAACCGGTCTACAGGGGAACCATTGCCGATGTATGTGACTACGGTGCGAGTCCATTGGAAAAGGCCTTGAGACATTTGAACCAGCTGTTCGATATCTCCGGACGAAGGCCATTCTTCCGGGAGACCGTGGACACCCCTGACTTGTGTGCAAGCGTGTTGGATGAATAGGGCTAGGTCTTTGTTTACATCCGACGCCAAGTCCAGGTCTTCTTTGCACCACTCTTTAGACTCAAGATGACGAAGTAGAGGATCCTCGGGGCGACACGTCAGCAAAAATTTGACGTTGGTGGGGAATGATGGAGAGTGCGTCTGGATCAGCTGTATAAAGTCCACCGCGTCGTTTGGATTGTCGCATTCGTCAAGTGCGTCAACAACAATGATGATGGGATGGGAATGATTCTTTAGCTTCTCAAATGGAGCGACGAAGAGGTTTTCGAACTGCTCTTCGAGCCGTCGGCCCGGTTCTCCAATCCCGTCGTTCTCTCGCACACTCTCTAGAACTGCTTCCCTGACCTCTGACACGAGACTGGTTCCAAGTTGCCTTGCAAGAGCGCAGATTACGCGAGAGTTCACCGTGCTTTGACCGCGACGGAAGTGAAAGATCGCGCAAGACGCTCGGCATTTCCAGTTGTGAGCCACGGTGGAGGCAATTGTTGATTTTCCTCGCCCAGCCATTCCAGAGATCCATAGTACCCGGCTCGTGGAAGATGCATCCCTGATCCAATTTTCAATCCGTTTCAATACGTTCAGTCTTGTTCCAGGGAAGCAGATGATATCCTTGATGGTGTTCCCTCGTGCTCCATGTTGTCCATCGCCGAGGCATTTCAGCAGGCGACGCCGTTCTTTCCGTAATTCGATATTCTCTGTAGCACAGCCTGAGTTAGTACGATGCGTTATTATAGTAGTAGACCTCCTTACCCAGTTCGACTATCACATTTCGACTGTCAAGGCTAACTAGGAGCTGATGGCGGGATAATGATGTGATTAGCCGGTGACTAGAAGGAAAATTAAACGGTCTTCCACCAACCTGTATCTCTTCTCGTGCGGCTTGGAGCGTTCCTTGATACTCCTTCAACGCTTCTGCGTGGTCACGAGCCGAAAAGGCTTTCCCGAATTGGCCTAAGGAATTCCATTCCTCAACTTTCTTCATCAGGCCTCCGAGCTCCCTGGGTAACCTGTTAGCACAACCAGACCGATGGATCACCGGCAAACGTACGCGTGCAAGTCCCGAATCTGACCGGCGACATCTTGTTCGTCCGCGCTTGATTTCTTTTTGAAGTTCTCTAGAAGCTTGGTCAGCTTTGAGGTGTGATCTCCTAGGTCAACTGCGAGGGTGTGGTTCCTGTCCATCGTCTGCGGTGGAACGTATACGTGAGGGCCCCGCGTGAAGAGGATCCAAGAGACATGGTATACCTGGAGCATTTCTACAAAAGCCAACCCCACTTTGGCGGCCGCCCCGACAAAGTTCCCAACGACGGGAATGGATCCGGATGCGATCTCCACGCTTTTGAAAGTCTTCCTAGCTATGGTAAGGGCTGCATCACTAATTGGGCCTCTCTCTTTGCGGTCTTCGTTGGTATTTGATTTTGGTTCTGAGGGGAGGAGTGAGTTCGTGGCAGAGTCGTCCGCTGTGACTCCCTGTTGAGAAGTGCCTCTTGGTGGGTCCAGGGCAGGCGATTGCAAAGCCGGGTGGAGCTGAGCCTGCGACGGCAATCCAAGGTCATCCACGCCTTCTATTGAGGAATCTTAAGTCTGAGGCGAGCTAATGAACGCCGAGCCCACACTTACCATTTGCCCGCTCGTTCTCCAGGCGTTCCTTTAAGCAGTGGAGTCAGAAGCATGAACTCAAGAAACAAGCTCACGGACATACGTTGAGAGCGTCGGTGACCTTGGATACGTCGTCTTGACAGGTATGAAACAACAACGTGCATTTGCTCGGACGGTTGGAAGCCAGTGATCTAATTCGCTCGAGAAGTTTCCATCTTTTCATCTCTGATTTCGATGATGCGTCCCGTAGCTGTATACGAACAGTGTCTAGAGCTCTATTCGGGTCAAGCTGTAGCGAGCTGACCGGTTGCGTCACACTAAACTCACTCTACATATCGCTCGACGAGAATTTGAACCTCGTGTGTGATACGCTTGGTTTTGTTGGAGATTTCCGGTGAGGAATTGATGGTATTGAGCAACTCTTCCGCAGCGGATGTCGAATCTTTAGGCCACTCGGTGTTCTTGATCAAGGTTAGATACGGCAAAGCAGCCACTCATAGTGGAAGTGGACCTACTCTGAGAATGAATGCTACCTCATGTTTCAAAGAGTCTACTCTCTTGTGAAGAACTCCCTCTCGCGCCTCGTCTGGAGGAGTATGGGGAACTCTTCCGGGTATCGCAGGCGGTTTGGGAGGCGGCTGGCTGTCGGTCGGCGTCGATTCACTTTTCATGACGATGGTTGAGTGTGCGCGGTTCTCGGTTAATTCAATAGCTGAGTATCTGGAGCGTTGAGGAAGAGAGCGCGCTCGGGATTGTGGTGGGTGAATCACACCTTGGGAGTTGTTTGTACGCGGCACCGCCTCGAGGCGCCCATGCCTTCGAATTTCCAGGCCAAGTCACAGCCCCCTTTCGGCGAACTGTACCCGATCACCAAGCATTTCAGCAAGTCTTAACCTAAGATTAGTGACACGTCGTGTGACTGTTAGTCGACCTGGATCGCGGCAGCATGGGCTGAGGTTCGAGCAATGGGAAAGATGGTTGAAATTTTACTATTGCATTGGAGTAAAAGCGCTATTACACCCGAGAATGCGAAAGCCCTGCATTTGTCTCTGAAGATATGTATACTATTCTGGCCTAATAATAGAACATTGCAATAAGCTGATGGTGTCTGAGGCATTGCCGTGTGCCAGCGAAAACACTCTCACCGACCTGGACCGTAGCTTTCGTCTAGTAATCTGGGGACCACCATTCTGGCAGCTCACCCTTCTTCGACCAGCTCTCTCCAGCTACCAGGCTGATGCCGTGACTCCCCGCTCGTTCATGGTCTTTGACTGCCCAAGGCGTCTTCCGTTTCAGAACGGAAAAGAGGACCCACAACGCGCTGGCTTCGATGGAGTACGGGGTGATTTGAGCTTGCGGTAGCGTCGTATACACACCTTGACTTGGATCCCTGAGAGAGACGGATGCTGGCGTGACGAGTTTGCAGGGTGGCGCTTCATGTCCAGAGCATCATGATATGTTGCAACGTAGCGGCGCGGAGAGGAGCGGAAGCTATGCTTGGGAACCACCTGTTCTAACGAGACGTCCACACGTTCCACGCGAATGAAGTCGTTCGTTCCAAAACCCCGTCACGTCGAGCGCTCGGTGCAGCGAGGTTACGAGGTGGCTATTGTTTTGGCCGACTCGTGTAGAAGGTAGAGGTCGTCACAGACGTCTTGAAGAGGTAAATGTCGACGTGACCGCGAGGAAGGGTTGCTTTGGATGAGGTGGAAAGGGACCCAGTACCCCTGTAGTGAGCGTTCGGGGAGTGGGAGGAGGATGTCCAAGGAAGATTTGGCTACTTTGCTGGAGAAGCTTCTTGAGATAAGCGAGTCCGAATACGAAGAGTAGAAAGATAAGCCTGCTGTTGACGACCAGGGAGGAAGATTGCGAAACTCACTACAAGGAGTGGGGTAAATCCTCTTGTACCAGAACCCGAAACTCCCCGACTGGAGTCGTCTCCACCGTGGCCCTTCGCCTTGCAGACGATTACAAGACCACCGAACCCCTTCATTCGTCATCACGAGATTCCCGATCTGCTTTGCGCGCTCCCCCCAGCAACCGTCCGATCCAACACAGGCCAATGCATCCGTAGTCTGGCCGCTTTACTTGACTGACCCCCCAGCTGTCCAATCCACCTGCCCCAATATTGTATACCACCGTAGCTCGAGCCGAGGCCACTCAGACCTCAAGAGTGAGTCCCAGAGTGTCGTTGGGTGGTCGGAAGGAGGTGGTGAGATGCATCCCATCTTGCTAGCCCGATGCACACCGCTCTTCGGGAAGGTTGATGTCATCAACTCGTCGGAGGCGGAATACAAGAAAGTCGGAATAAGACCGTGAATCTTCGGTCGTTGAGAGGTAGAAGGTCGTGGTGGTGATTCTACGGTATTTCGAAAGGCGGTCGGTGGGTATGCCCTGACGAAGCAAGTCCTCAGCTTAGACGCCGCAAAAAGTCGACGACTGGAAGAACACTCACAGTATGAATGTCTATTTAAATCCATGGAGCCTCCTTTCTCCATGATCTACGTTGCTACTTAAACGCTTTAACGCGAAACGTCCTCCGCGTTGGCCGATTGCCTCTGGGCAAGTTTGTTTGGCCTGTTCCGAGGGATCACTCGCCGACGAAACGCTGATGAACCGAAGTCGTTGAAGATCGACTTCCGCCTGGGTCGGTATCATATGAAGGGGATCGTGACGGTTGGGCATTCGAGTTGAGGGTGCGCAGCGGCAGAGTTGCATGCGGTGGGGGGTAAGGAATGAGTGTCTTGAGCGATGGATGCCGCTCTAGAGAGGGGCGTTCGAAGTTGCCACCCAGTTACGGGCTATTTCACAAAGACTGCTGTCTTGCATTGTTGAACGAGGTGAAAGAGACCGCGATACCGCCCATAGAAGGGTATTGGGTCATCAGAATGGATGCACGGTTTGTCAGTCCATATTGAAACTGCTGTCTGGGAGGTACACGGGTCTGCAAACCAACCGATACTGGGCGTCAGTGAAGACCTCGTAGAGAGAGACGGGAATAACTTACTGTCGCTGTTGTTGTTCCACGAATGAAGGCTTCATGGTGACGGGGAGTGGCGAGTGCGGAAAGAGGCTCCCCTGTTGCTTGGCCGGGTTTGTTTTGTTTGGGCTCCATAGCTCCGCCGCGGGCGTTACATCTGTCGCACCACCGGATTGGGCTGTTTTCGACTCTCATTCGCTGTTTTACGAACGCATGTGCAATAGGGATGGATCCAACTCCGCTCGGTGGTAATCGTTTTGGGGTCGAAGACGTGTCAACGAACCAGTCAGCCATGCGCATATCTCTGCAGAGGTTTGGCGCATTGCCGATCAGGCAGGACATTGCTCAATTCCCGACTGGTGCACCCTACGACCCAGAAGGAACCTTTGCAATTGAATGACCCCAAACTCTGGTAAGTTCGTCTCTCTCCAAATAATACAATTCATCACTCCTTCAATTGAAAGCTCTTCACTTATTTCCATCCTCCTGTATTCATATAAAGCCAATGGGTTGACCGGGCGTTTTGAACCGCGGATATTTGCCCTCATGTCCACATCGCTCCGCTGCATCTCCCGCTTGCAACAGCACCATTAGATTCACTTCTATGCCACAAAATCTGTCATATGGGGTATTTATCCTAACCACATGCTTTCCGACTCCTATATTTGGAGAGCAGGATTCCCTCGGGAAACCTCCTCCCGACCATGGTCCGGCTCCCTGGGCTCCCGGTCGGCAGGCTCAAGAATCACCAATACGTTGTACCACCGTTAAATGCGAACGACATCTTTTGGACTACTCCGTTTACAAGTTGGGCATATTATAAAATCGACTGGTGCAGGGGGACGGCTCAAGAATACGTTAGTCAAGGTTCACCCCTCCTTTGGAGTTAGCGTGGAGCGGAATAGGAGCTCTTTTCTTTGCGCATCTGTATCGCATTGTGCTGGTCTAACGGAGGGGCAACGCTGTCACGTCGGCTTGTCGGCTGGATTGTTAGCGAACGATCTCTAGGGGGCCTGTCGATGAGTCGGCGGGTGGGATCGCTTACCATTTTATGTAACGCCGCACGGAAAGAGTAAGAATAAGACGGAAGTACATTTAGGGGCTTGAAAAACGCTTGTATAGACTATCTTTTGAGCGATATGAATTTACGCTGTTAGTTATCACGAGAGGGATCCATACACCGACACGAGTTACAGTCTGCATTACGGGGCCGATGAGCCGAGGCTCATTAGGTTCATGATCTAGTCATAGACGATAATTATTGAGCAGAAAGATTATGCAAAAATTATGAGGATTTCGTTCTACATGTATGCAAGCGAAGATGGGCTGCAGGATACAGGTCCGGGCGCGGTGGTAAGAAGGCACTCGAACTGTCAAATTAATCAGAAGCTAGAGGTAGGAGCGATATAAATCGGCAACCATGCAATAGGATATTATTCGCCTGATTGCTAGGGGGAGGGGGAAATACTGGGGCACATATCACGATATCAAACAAACTTAAAGCCAACAAGTGCAGAATTTCGTTTGAGAGTGAGCAGCTCTTTATCACAACAAGTCATTCACTGTCCCAGGAACTTGAGAAACTTCGAGAATGGACAGGGACCCATTGTGAAAGGCAGCGAGGTGCTCGCCGAAGAGAGCGACCCCATCAATGCTCGAGTTCCAGTATTGTGGAGGGAGCCAAAGAAGCCGAGAGGAGCCGAAAGTTATCCAATGGTCTTTAAAGCGTGGAGTAATGTAGAATGGGTGACTGCGAGGGGTGTCGCATCTTTGGTGGGTGCTGACATCCCAGGTGGCACGACTGCCGTCTTCACATCTAGCCAGGATGAGAGTTCCATCTGATGAGAAGGATACAGACACGACGTAGTCACTGTGCCCTTCGAATGGTTCTCCAACCGCCACTCTGGTCTGAGGATCCCAAAGCCGAATCGTGTTGTCGTTGGATCCGGATGCGAGATACTTACCGTCAGGCGAGAAGCAAACGGACCTAACGTAATTGCTGTGCCCTTCGAGTGATTCACCCACAGGCATTCCGTTCTGAGGATCCCAGAGTCGAATTGTCTTGTCATCGGATCCAGAAGCCAGAAGCTTGCCATCAGGCGAGAAGCAAACGGACCTAACCCAGTCATGGTGACCTGTGAGTGGGTCACCCAACGCGACCCCGGTCTCAGCATCCCAGAGTCGAATCGTCTTGTCATCGGATCCGGATGCCAGAAGCTTCTCATCGGGCGAGAAGCAAACCGAGTTAACCTCACCAGTGTGCCCTACGAGCGGTTCATCCATTGCTATGCCAGTCTGAGGGTCCCAGAGTCGAATTGAATGGCCATTGTCTCCGGATGCTACAAGCTTGCCATCGGCTGAAAAGCAGACGACGTTGACCTTGGTACGGTGACTGTTGGGCAACCGGGCGACCGCCGCTCCAGCCAGAGGATCCCAGAGTCGAACTGTTTTGTCATCGGATCCGGATGCCAGAAGGCTGCCATCTGAGGTAAAGCAAATGGACCGAACCGTGTCAGTGTGGCCCGAGAGTGGCTCACCCAATGTTGCTCCAGTCAAGGTATCCCAGAGTCGAATCGTCCCGTCAAAGGACACGGATGCTAGAACTCCGTCGCGCGAGAAGCAGATGGAGATGACAGGACCACTGTGACCAGTGAGTGGCTCTCGCGCTGGCACTCCGGTATCGCTATCCCAGAGTCGAACTGTCCGGTCATAAGATCCGGATGCTAGAAGACTGCCATCAGGGGAGAAGCAAACAGACCTAACGATGTCGTGGTGACCCGTGAGTGGTTGACCCACCGCCATTCCTGTCTGGGAATCCCATACCCGAATAGTATTGTCGGAGGATCCGGATGCCAAAAGCTTTCCATTTCACTATGGGAAGTCCGCGCCAGGAAATTTCCCAGGGTTCCCTAGGGGTGCCAGCCTTTCCCAAGCGGACCTAGTGTTCTTGAGCCGCGCACCAGATTCCCGACCTCGTGAATTTCCTGGTGGGTGCACGGGAAGCGATATCGGTTCATCTTAACGCCGCGCGACAATGCGAACCGAGTGAAATGCCCTCATATGGGGGTTATATATCTAATCTACGATATCCGCACACTCTTCTACTACGTATTGGATAATCGAGCTCAAAGGTAGGAGAACTGGGCATCTGTCGGACCGGGGCGATAGCGCTACGTATTATAGCATGAAAGGGGACTGCGAGAAATGACTTCCTATATCGATCAGTGTGAAGCCCTTGGTGTTAAGTATTCCTTCCAGAGCGTGTAGTTGGTTGGTGCTCTCTGACCGCTTGAATGTAAAAGCATTGCCCTCCGGGCAGTCCTGGCCACAGCATGCAGCAGACGTTCATATGTAATCAGGTTGCTTACATTTGGCCGTGCCGTGTCGGGCTTTAGTTGTTGGACTGGTGCGGTAAGCCGGAAGGCCGTGAAAGAGCTCGACCGACCAATCTTAAAGAATAACGCTGGGAGAAGCTCGTCGCAAAAGCTGAAGTGAATAGAAATCTAGGAAAGCGACGATCCAACCGAGCCGTGCCGTGCCAGGGCTCCGGCGCATGCGACATGTAAAGTAAAGAGGGATGTAGAGGGTGAGCGATAGCGGGATAAACCTACAAAAACCATTACAAGGGGGAAAGAAATTTCGCTGAACGCGGGCATGTGCTCCATGGGCCGGGAAGGGTGGGAGGCTATTTAAGGGAGGGACACGGGGGTCAAAGCGTTAGGAGAAAGGAGCGGATCAGCTCTAAAACTAATTCCGAGCATGTATTCAAGTACTTGTTTCAGTTGGGACACGAACTTAGGAATTTGGCGAACGAAAAGAGTCGAGGGGCGGGATCATTGAGCCCGACGTGAAGGGCAAGCATGCACGGGCACAAAGATTGAGGCGAGATGTCATTTTTCATTTCAGGTTCAAAGGCCCTCTCCAAGCTACATGACGGCAAGAGCAAAGGGAAAGAGTGTAGCGCAAGTCGAAGGATATAACGAGTAGGGGAGGGGGAGGGGGGTCGAACCGAACGGTGGGAGGGACAAACAAGGCCATAGGGAGATGCAACAAGCCATTTCGGGTTTGGAGACCTGGTCCACGCTGTGGCCAGGAACTGACAACCAGATTCGTCCGCAAGTCAAAACGAACATTGTTTGTTCGACGACAAGCATAGGTTGTTTGTTTACAA
>WSTX01000115.1:0-20041 GCA_019633405.1 Tulasnella sp. 408 | reverse complement strand
ACGACCATGAAGATGGTCGGAGTTGCATAATGACCTCGGGTTTCCAATGAAGACGTTTGAGCTTGGGACATGAATTGACTAGTGACTGCAAGATAATTGGGCCGGCAGCATGCGTCTCTGTTACCATGGTCAATCCCCGTTTGGTGAGCCCAAGAGGACAGCATAGTGACTCACCCCTATCAATGCTGCACGTATTGACCATGACCTCCAGATTCGGACAGTCGCGTAGGAGTGACACGACCATTTCGGTATCCTCCTCGCTCCAAAAACCCCCCGGGCCTCCGCGCATGCTCAGATTGATGAATCGGACGGGGCACCTGACTTTGTGCCCTCCCTCCGCATCTTTCTGAAGCGGCTTCCTTATCCTGCTGAGATAGTACTCGACCTTACGAATGCGGTCGATACTAAGATAGTACAATTCGAACTGCGTCGCAAGTGCTGTCCATCGAGTGCACGTCAGCCTCAGCGCCTTAGCTGTCTCCTCTCTCTCCGTGTCTAGATCTAGCGTAGGCCAAGGATCTTCGCAATTACGAGAGGTTGAATTGTAATGCTTCCATGACGGACCACTCGCGTAAATTGCGTAATCATACGTGGCCCAGTGGAAGATCAGGTGAAGGAGTTCCAGCGGCAAAGAGTGGATCGTAGTCATTGGTCAGGCTTGAATCTCGTGTCTAATTACGGATGGGTGAGGACAGGTAGTAGCATCGTCTCGCCCAACTCACCTTTTACGTCGAGCCAATCACCGTCCTTGATTGAGGAGAAGAGAATGAGAAAACGGCCATCTACATCTCGGTCCCGAAAGTCCGGTAACTCCGTAGCGACGGTGGCGCTTGGCTCTCTTGCGCAATAACCTCATTTCTTCGTTAATGAATGATCTCCAAAAGGCACAACACCTCAGGAAACATCTCTGACACTCTGAGTGCGCTCGTTTGGGGGTGGATCTGGCGACAGAAGCGAGACCTGCCAGCTTTCTAGGGCTTTGTGGCAAACGCGGACGTAGGTATCCCGTACAGTTGTATTTTGACAATAAAAATACGAGCATATATCTTTACTGAGATCAGTACAAAGTAAAAGTATCACGATATACATGATGCCATCCATCCAACCCCAAAGAAGCCGTTAGCCTTGTCCCCCGTCTACTGACACCAGCGTAAAAAGCCGTACGCCATTCCGATTGACTAGCCTTGGCGTATCCCTCAGCCACAGCTCACCCAACAAGCGTTGGTCCTCAGTGAGTCTTTGAGCGTCGATTGGGTGGGGCTCTTTGAGTGTATCAAAGGCCTTTCCGAGAACAACCACCTCCTTGAGCTCCGTCGGAAGGTCGTTTGGTAGTCTGTCAAGCCACTTCAATATATAGAAAATGTCAAAGGTTAAGGAAGGACCTGTCGTCAGGTTCAGGCAAGCAAGGAGAGTCGAAAGCCAGCTGAATGGAATGAAAGTAGTTGTCTCTAGGTAGTTACCGAAATATACCAACTCTCGGATAAGCACCGGTGGAAGAGCTGTCCAGGAAACATTTCGGGACACTCTTGGGTCCATGGCAAAAGTGATCAGCGATTGGTCGTGAGTTGAAACCAGCGAAATTATGTCCCGGGTGGCTGGACGATGAGACGACGTGGGGTACAGTGCCGTCAATAATGGCAGCTGCCATCCGTTGACAATCTCTGAGATGAACGACGCATTGTCCTCGCTCACGGACAGTCGTAGGCAACGTAGTGATGGAAGCTCTAACAGAGGGGCAGAGGGTGGTGTCGATCGATGGTAAAGAAGATCTGGGGAGCAGTCGACTTCGGGGGTTTCTAAAGATGTTCTGAGGGAACCGGAAGCCAGGATAGATGACCATGCAGACGGCAGGAGCCGCATACCGTTTATGGGTTTCCAATGGAGACGCTTGAGCCTGGGACATGGGTCGACGAGTGATTTTAGCAAGACAGGACCAGCAGAACGCAGCTCTAGCACCATGGTCAATCATATTGAATTAGGTTTACGAACGTTAGGAAACTCACCCCCGGGAGCATAAATCTTGTTGATCAAGACCTCTAGGTTCGGACAACTGCGTACCAACGAGACGACAATTGCGGTATCCTCTTCGGTCCAAGCAGGCTCCTTGATCAACGCCAAGGTCATCCTTCGGATCGGACACTCTACCCTCCTGTCCCCTCTTTGCCCGTCTGAACCAGCTTCTTTATTCGATTAAGGTAGTATCTGAGTCGACGCATATCGTCGACCGTAATATCACGCAACTCAAACTCCGTCGCAAGCGCGGTCCAACGAGTGCACGTTGATGCTAGTGCCCTGGCTGTGGACTTCGCATATTCCGACGGTGTAGGCCAGGGATTATCGGTTTCCCGGCTTAAAAAACGATGATTCTTCCATGATGGGAGACCATAAAAAAGCGCGGGGTCGTATGTGGCCCAGTGGAATATCTGGAGCAGGAGTTCCGGTGGAAGAGAGTCGATCGAAGTCATCGGGTTGAATTTGGACTTCTAACCTAATAGGGATGGCGAAGCACCGTCAGGTCGGCGGTTTCCTATTAGAACGCCAGCCACAGCATTTTCTTTTACCGTACCTTTCGTGCAAAGAATCAACCTTAGTAGTACTTTGTGTTGCGGTGCGGTGCCTCTCGCCCTCGCCCTTGGCCGTGTGACCATCTACTGCCTGTAACCGCACAGTTCTCCGAAACCAATCGCTTTGCTCTTTCTATTTAAATACTCATACAATGAGATTACTCTCGCCTATTATCCGTGACAGAACGAAATTTTCTTAGGCTTACTCGCTGCATTGGTCGTGTATCAAACCCGCTCATCAGGGTCTACTCAAAGGCGAACTCTAGGAAACTTGTGCAATCGCAATAGCCGTTTCATATTTCTTAGGCTTGCTCGTTGCTTTGGTCGCTCACCAGGTTCTGTCTTCAAAGCGCTGTTCAGGGCGAACTCGAGGAAGTCGTGCGATCGCAATAAAGGTAACGCTGACCGTATGAACCGAGTACCGAGCCCGGGATAACAATGGATACAGTACACAGAGATCGATCTGTATGTAATAATGATTAAGCGTCTTTTTCAATATTGACCAAGCCGAAACACCTGTGAAATAATTTCTGGATGAAGCTCACTACTGGGCCCTGGTTCACTGTCAGTTCCGCGTCCACAAGGTGTTCTAGTTAAGTCGACAGGCCTCGGAGGGTCAGAAGCCCTCCACTGAAGGAGCCAAATCCGTGCAAGTCGTAATACCTGTCTGGGGGTTAATCCACGCGTGCTGTTGGATCGAGTTACCAGGCTGCTACTCGATCGCAAAGCCGCCCAGCACCAAACCTGCTTAGCCCCTCAGGTGAACTTCACACTTAAGAACGGATGAAATGTGAAAGTCGAGAACGCAATCCCTCAATGGCACCAGACGCCAAGTAAGAGTCCTATTCCCAGTCACCAATAAGAAAGACCGCGAAGGTAACCTGAGAAGCAGAGGGCAGTGCTGGGTCGCTTCTTAGGGGCAACCCGATTCCTCCCCTTCCCTTTGTCTATCAACCATCCACACCACTCATTCCCTACCCTACCCTATTCCTCTATAGTCCATGAACCAAGCACCTCCAAGTCCATTAGCACCACCGAAGCAAAAGACTGTCTCCAACAACTATGCACCCAAGGTTTCTCCGGGATTTGGGCACATTGATGATTTCTGGAAGCGTTACGACGAGCTCGCAGACAGGAGCGACCGAGAGATGATCGCAAACCTGAACAACAATCTAGATGTGCTCTTGATATTCGTGGGTTCCTTCCGCATGTTACCATTATTGCGGGTACTCATTGATCGACCGCCCACAGGCTGGTTTGTTTTCCGCGGTAAACACAGCCTTTATATCTGCCGCAATGCCAAGCCTTTCACCCAACCCCTCGGATAGGACGAACGCTCTGCTCGAGCTGCTTGTCCTGCGCTCCGAAAATTCTACGGGCCTGCCGCCAGAGACCTCTCCTCCATTCTCTCCATCGCAAAATTCAATCACAGCCAACTGTTTCCTTTACTCTAGCTTATGCTGCAGTCTCACTGCCGCAGTGGGTGCCATGTTAGCAAAGGAGTGGCTGCAAAGCTACAGTCGTTCGGGGCAAGCAGGGCCGCTGGAAGAGCAGGTCCGATTTCGGCAGGGAAAATACACTGCCGCCCAGGAATGGCATTTGGAGTCGGTAATCCTTTTCCTCCCAAACCTCCTCCTTCTATCCGTCCTACTATTCTTTACAGGGCTATCCTTCTTCCTCTTTCCCGTCAATATGACGGTGGGAGTTGTGGTGATCGCATTTTTCAGTGTTGGAATTGCACTGTCGAGTGCGACAATTGTTGCAGGGGCAGTTTCGCCTTTCTGTCCATACCAAACGGCTATTTCTCGAGCAATAAGACGCGCTGTGAGCCTTTTAGTACGGTTCCGAGGAGGCGTACAATATTTGCTGGAGCACCTAACAGCAGCGGTGATATCAAAACGGAGCATCCGTTGGATGGGAGTAGTGATTCGCAGACAGAAAGAGGAGCTGCAGGAATTTTTCGGCTGGACAAATGCATCTATTCTCGGTGACGAAGACGAGCTATCACGGCCTTCGTCATTGCATGTAACTCTCTCCGAAGATGGGCGAAGGAGTAGTCATACCGCTCAAGACCGAAGCGCTCCACGATTCCCCGCCCTCATACCAATCTCGAAATTTATTACAGAAAGGGTAGTCGACCCAATTGGGACCTATGCAAAGACTCTATTTAGGGTCTTCCACTCCGACGCGGGGGGTGGTATGAAACAAGTCGAGGCCAGCGATCGCGAGCAGCACGTCGTGAACGTCCAAGCCGCCAGCTGGCTGTTGGAAATGACATCCAGTTTGGAGGATCAGCTCACCGTTGCGCAGAATATCTGCTGCATTGATCCAACGGCGTGCGACATTGTGTCCCTTTATCCTGGAATAGGGGATCGCCTCCTCTCCTTAACCGTTGAAGCGGTCCACACTTGCCAGAACCAACCGTCAGACAGGAATATAACGATCGCCGAGCAATTCGGAGCTGCATTTTATCATATCATGCTCTGCCATCCTCAAAATCATGAGCTGTGGAACCAGCTTCGCCAGAAATTACCAGTTGATTCGTTCCTGTCCCGGGGCACTTCTGTCATGCCGGAACTCGCCAACGTACTCTGGGGAACGGAGGGTTGGATCCACCGTCCTAAACAGTCGCACTCCTTTAGGAAAATGATTCTGCATAACATGATAGTGAGCTTTTCCGATCGTTGGACATTGGAAGGCAGGCATATGTTCATGGCAAGCTACGACGATGCGGTCCTGAGCTTGCTAGCTCTCCAAATCTGCCTTCGGATTGGGAAGGATGCGGCTTCAATCGATATTCGGATTGGGCAAAATATACAAAACCTGGCTACAAAGGCATACATGGGGTACGTCATGCCAATAAACTTGAATAGTCCACCACATCTAATCTCAGCAGTAGAGCTAATCTCGATAGGAACCTTGCGGACGCTTTACCTGCGGTCGTCTCTTCCATCATTGCCGATACCAGCGATAGAGCCTATGATAAATCGCATGCCGCATACATATGCGCGGTGTTCTTAGAAAGGATCAGGCTCTCCATTGACCAGAGGACGGTATCGCCACTTCTCCAACAAGCTCTTTCTGCCTGTTTACCTCAACTGATGGCAGGATTTGCGACGCTTGGGAATCATGAATTCGAGTTGGCTCGCCTTTCAACGGTGGTGCTGGGCACTTTTCGTGCCCTCGAAAGATTACAGCCTCGAGGCGTTTACGAAGACACGACCATCGAGGCAATCTACAATACGCTGCAGTACGCAATTGTAGCATCGGATCGGAACCACCTGTTTGTAGACTCGCTTTCTCTGGGCAATTATATCCTTGAGACCCTGACTTGGATTAGCTTCTCTGAGCACTTTGATCTGCGGACCAGGGTGGCAAACTATCCTCGCGTTGTTGCTCGCATTGCATCGAGCTTCAAGGCTAGTCCAGACCTTGTACGGGACAGGTGGATAGCAGTCATTCATAGAAACCTCACTGGAATAGTCCACGCGCGCAACCTCAGCGTTTGGGAAGACGCAGAGCTGGGGGCCCACCTGGTTGGTTACTTAAAGAAGGCGACCAACTTATCTTTCACCACCCCGACCAGCATTATCAGACATCTGATTTCACTCTCTGTTAACTTATCGACCGAATTGCTCGCTGCCGGGATTATGGATGTCATCTCTGAAGTCTCAGAGAAGATCATCGGGTGGCCCGGGTGGACCGGGTGGATTCATGGTAGGCGGCAGGGAATGTATATGGAACTACTGGACCTAGCACTGAAAGTCTGGGGAGCGACTTTACGTAGCTGGTCATCGCGCAGTGTTCGCTGGCCGGCAGAAAGCACTATACGCGCACTCTGCACCCTCATGCCCCACGTCAGCAAGGCCAAAGTGATGTCGCGCGTCTCGGCAGGGGGGAAAGTCGCTTTGAACAACCTGCAAACACTCCCTTTCCTCGTCGATTACTTGAGAAAACTCAAGCCAGAAGCCGCCTTCATAGCTCGGAATTTGGATGTTTCAATTAATCGTCTCTTCGATACGCCGGAGAGCCGATTCGGATGGAATTATCCACTCTACACACATCACAGACCCTCGATGCCTTGCTCTCGACCAGGTTATAGTGATAGTAGACTTTTGTAGCGAGACCTATCACCTATTTACTCTGAAAAATGCGGTTTGACTGAAGGTGATAACGCCTATGTAGCTATTCAAGTCCGAGTGGAGGATGTTAACTCAAGGGTCTCGTGAATGTTGATGGGGTAAGCAAGACACACTTGGGTATTCTATTCATCAACCACACTAAACATGCATGTGTGAGGGACATAAAACGGGCGCGGTACTTAATTTGGCAGTCAGGGAAGAGACAGAAGACATTGAAAAATAAGGAACAAACAAGTTGACGGACGAGTCGGGAAGGGTGGAGCAGGATTGAAGTAGACTTGACAGCCCAGGGATATCTGCGTATCAAAAACCCACGTATCGGGCACGAGATCTTGTAGACTATACGTATGAGGGTTAGCTGAACCAGAAAAAAGGTCAAGAACATTCCGAGATTTCTCATTCGTAGCAGTCGAGCTCCGCAGGGTGCTCTGATCTCCGGGTAGCTCCGCGTCGAGGTCCGGGTCATCGGAGCGGAGCCGGCTTCCACAACAAGCTATATATAACGTCCACTCCCATCTTTTCTATGAATGCATCCTTCAACGCCATAGCACCACCGACTCTCCAGGTCAAGGCATCTAACTTTCGAAACACCCTAGATCCAAACCGTCTGGCGGGCGCGTGTGATGCAGTTGCAACGCAGAGTGCCGTCGCCCCGCCAGCATTCGCCTGTCTAAAGGGAACCTCCCCAAGTCAGCCCAGAATCAACTAGATTTTTGTGCCAAATCTCCTGCGCATTGCTATTAGCACTACCGCTCGTACACTACGTCCGAGCTCGCCTCGTTCTAATCCTGACTGGCCTGTGGTCCCTAGACCAGACACGATCTAAGACCGCTGACCTCTGGCCCTTAACAGGGGACGGTCAAAGCGAGACGGCCCATTGTGTCCATCAAGGATGAGCTTAAGAGGTGAGTAGTAGTTGGCTCCTGCCGTTTGCCCTCCATGTTCAATACCGCTACTTCCGCATTGGACTTTCGCTGGATGCTTGCCATCGAGAGGCTCGTCGCCTGCGAGAGGAGGCGTACACCATATTTTTCTACCTTCTTCGGATTGTTTCCATCCCGCTGGAACCATCAAGTACAATCAGTCCTGTCTTGGAGGGTCGGCATCAGGTTGGCTGTCCGCTCCAGCGAGATTTGGCGGTAACGGCCTTCGACCCGGCCGTGATTGGTTTTACCTATCGTCGGTATAACCCACTGTCACCAATCAAGATTCAGCCGTCAAAAACGGTCGAAGACTGCAGTAGCCAAAAGTGAACGCTTTCGGACGTTGTGCTCCATAAATCGGTGAAGAAAAAGGGTGCGAAGGCGAGCTTCTTGTTTTCGGCCCCCTATTTCTTCACACCCCCAGCTAACATACCGCCGCATAACCGTAGCAAAGACTCTCAGCCGCCGCAGTTGCCCTGGCTTGCCATTGCATGAAGATGCCGTCAGCTTTTCCACAGAGGATTTCCGACACCCAAATCTCGCTGCGGAGCTTGTCAAAGTGTCCGCGCTTACGGGCGCTCTCTCAATTTCTCCATCCCTCTTCAATGCATTCAGCAGCAGGACCCAAGTCAATCCATATCATCGACTGTAATATCACTCAACTCCAACTCTGTTGCAAGTGCCGTCCAACGAGTGGTGGTGCCGATGTGCGTGCGACCGTCTCCCGTATGGCCGCACGGTTCTCCAAAGCCTGGCGCTTCACCTTTTATATTTAGCTCTGCGCTTAACTAGACCCCTCTCACTATGATCCGTGACAGAACGAGATACTCTTAGGCCTGCTCTTCACATCTGCCGTACGTTAACTCGCTAGTCACGGTACACTCAGTGTGAAACTCGCGCAATCGTGATAAATGTGGCACCGATCGTACGACCACAGTAACAATGCGTTGGGAATGAGTACAGATCAGAGAGTTCATAGAGCTTGATAATAGTAATATAGCGAGCGCGGTGCCATGTGGACGCCAAGGGACCGAGCCCGGTATGAGACTTGTGGTCGACTGTCCATTAATTGGCCAAAGTCGATGTAACGTGAGTCGAATGCTTTTGCGAACCTCGTCAAATGCTCACATATTCGGTTGAGTGGCTTGTGTGGCCCATTTTTAAACGCCTTTCTTCGGGACCAGCGCAACCGGAACGTCTTGGATACGAGAACGGGTGATTGGTTGGGGTACCGCGTCGGAATTTGTATTTTCTCTGGAACACGCAGTGCTCTTCTGGCGACCTTCCGCTCTAAGCTGAAGTGTCATCGCAGAGCGGACTCGCATTTTGACATAGCGGAGAATGTGAAGGGGGATGTTCGTGATCAATCGGGGTATCAACTGGGGTGGAACTGGATTAGGCTGCGACGTCGCGGGTGATTCGGGTGATTCGGGGGGACCGACACCAGATAAGGGGTCGACCTGCGAGGGGACAAGGGTAATTGTGTGTGCTATCTGTGGCATGGGAGGTGAAAAGACTGCCAAAATTCAAAGTCGGTAATGAGAAAAGAGAGTGCGAGGGAGGTTGGGTAGGCTGGAGGGGATTTGGAGTACGCCATCGCGGATAACGCTAGCCCCTTTTATAATGAGTAGGTGGAATGAGATCTCGCGATAAAGTACGAATGGGAGTGGCACGTAGATACTTGCAATCTGTTCAAACGGGAGGTCTGGAGTGAGGTGATCGGACCCTGCCAAATCGTTAACGCGATGAATCTGGTTAGCGAATTTCTCGCCCTGCAGGAGCACGGCCTCGCGAAGCTCCAACAACCCTGGCTTCAGAGAGGGAAAGAGTGAACTAGAGAAAGTCGAAACCAAGGGAGCGGGACGAATGGAGAGTCGGGTCAGGGAAGGTGGCTGATGTGCAGTGTGTCACGTTGGCTTCCCTTGGTGCGCGTTTCTTTTGAGAAGGGGTACATGACTGGCGGCTTTGCCCTCTGGAGCCCGGCAAGAGGTGCCGAGGAAAGGGAGTGCGCTTGTTTATGCCATACCCCTCCATGCAGTGCATCGAGCCCTTACCCATACTACGTATACCATCTTGTTCAGCGGGAGCCTTGGTCGCTCCGACTCCCCTTAACCCAGTCGTGACAGTTGCAGAGATGCAAAAGAAGCACGCGAAACAGCAAGGAGGAAAAAAGAAAAGAACAAGAGCATAAAATAGTCAAGACTAAAGATCCAGAGAGGGCCAGATGGAGCGAGGGACACCAGGAAGAGACAAGAGCTTGGCAAGCAGATACGGAGGCGAAGCAAAGAAACCAAAAAAGAGGGGTAGTGTTACGGAGACATTTCCATACAAAAGGCCCAACTATCGGGCATGAGATCTGGTAGACTATATGAGGAACCACTGCGCGCGTCAGCCACGGTGCCGGAACTTCCTCTCACACAAGGATTAGCTGAACCAGGAAAAATGTCAAGAACATCCCATGATCTATGCCGCTTAGGAACAGTTTATGGCACCGACTGACTTTCGCGTTAAGACTGGGCGCAGCGACATTTATGGTAGCCGGCCTCAGCCAGGGTGCTCTGCTCTCGGAAGTCGGTAGCTCCGCGTTGAGTTCCGAGCTATCGGAGCGAAGCAGGCTTCCACAACACACAGTTGACGTCCACTCCTATCTTTTTATTTTTTATAATACATCTTTCAAGGCCATGGCATCACCAACTTGACAACTCGAGGCATCTAACTTTCGAAGGACGCTAGATCCGAACCGTCTGGAGGACGCGCGTGATGCGGTTGCAATGCAACGTCGCTGACCCAATGTCAGCATTCGCCCGCACAAAGAGAACTTCCGCAATCGGTCCAAAACCAACCACATTGTAGCGTTAACACCCTACGCATCGATATTGGCACTACCGTTCGTAGATTATGTCGGAGCTCGCTTTGTTCTAATCCTGACTGACCGATAGGCCCTGGACGGGAGTCGGATAATCCAAACTGAACCCAATTCACCCCCCACGATCCGTTCGAACTCCGCTTTGAACCCTCGTCTCGCTGAGTAAGCAACCGCACTTTTTAAACGATAAGACGAGGCTCGCGTCATGTGATGCATCACGAAAAGAAAAACAAACACCAAGACGACCATCACATCGACTGGGGAAGGGGGGCGCAGAGACCGTGAAGCCGCGGGCGGCCACCTCCGGGTAGATAGCCACAACTAGTTAGACAATGTATCTATTACCATTCCTTATAATTATAGATTCAGCTTGTTCTATGAATTGCTTTCAAACCCATTTTGCTAATTAATGGAAGTCTTTTTATTTCAATGGTATAGATTATACTCTCCATCTGAGCGATGGTAATAATCACAGTTGTCTAACTAGTTATGGCTATCTACCCAGACGTGACCGCCCGTGGCTTCACGGTCTCTGCGCCCCCCTTCCCTAGTCGATGTGATGGTCGTCTTGGTGTTTGTTTTTCTTTTCGTGATGCATCACATGACGCGAGCCTCGTCTTATCGTTCAAAAAGTGCGGTTGCTTACTCAGCGAGACGAGGGTTCAAAGCGGAGTTCGAACGGATTGTGGGGGGTGAATTGGGTTCAGTGATAATCCAAGGCCCCAGACCTGCGGTTCCTTGGCGTATAACAAGGGACGGTCAAAGCGAGACGGTCCGTTGCGTCCATCGAGAATAAGCTTAAGAGGTGAGCAGTAGTTGGGTCCTGCCGTTTACTCCCCATCATGATGTTGAACACTGCTGCTTTCTCATCAGACCTTTACTAAAGCGGCTTGGCATCAAGGGGTCTATCGTCTGCGAGAGGAGGCGTACACCATTCGTCGCTACCTTCTTCGGATTGTTGCCGTGCCGCTGGTAACGTCAAGCACAATCAGTCTCGTCTTGGAGGGTCGACATCAGGTTGGGCGGCCGGCGATCCGCTCCAGCGAGGCTTG
Organism: Tulasnella sp. 408; assembly: GCA_019633405.1. Classification (NCBI taxonomy): domain Eukaryota; kingdom Fungi; phylum Basidiomycota; class Agaricomycetes; order Cantharellales; family Tulasnellaceae; genus Tulasnella; species Tulasnella sp. 408. Next base: position 8,494 of record WSTX01000115.1, on the reverse strand, counting down.
GTGGCGATGGCCACGTGACTGGCCTTACCTATCGTCGGTATGACCAACTGTCACCAATCAAGGCTCAACCGTTACAAACGGCCGAAGACTACCGTGGCAAAGAGTGGACGCTTCTGACGTTGTGCTTGATAAATCGGTGAAGGAAAACGCCCTAGGCACGTTTCCCGTTTTTCGTCCTTTGGGCCTTATTTCTTCACATCCCCAGTTAACATACCATCGTATAGTCGCAGCAAGGGACTTCCAGCCGCTGTAGTGGCCTTGGCTTGGCATTCCATCGGGATGCCGTCGGCTTTTCCGCAGAAGGTTTCCGACACCAATCTGGCCACGAAGGGTGATCAAACTGTCCGCGCTTCTGGGCGCTCTCCCAATTTGCCACCCCTCTTCAATGTCTTCAGTGGCACTATCATCTGGCGAGATTCTGTTGGTCTTGATATTGAACGCGTCGGGAAAACCTACTTACTACTCTACCCCTACGGCGCACATCCGTGCCCGTAGGTCGTTCCGTCCTTGTTCCAGGACCTGGACTTCTGATGGCTTCCCTGCTGCTACTGTAAGGGTGTTGATCATCTCAACCTGAGCATTTTTTTTAATCCTACGTGCACAGGACTCTATTTATCTCACTAGCGAGCAAACCGATGGTTGCGACTTGCTGTCTCGGTCTTCTGCGTATGGGGGGTCGACAGCTCTACCCGGTGAGCGGATTGACTCTGCATAGTTATTTTATCGAGCCTATGGCGCACTGACACAGCCCCATCACTCTAGAGAGAGGTTCTTGGATCCATCGCCAGTGGGATGGACTCATGAGATAACTACTTACCTAGTCACCGGGCGTTACGCAAAGCTTCGCTTGCCGCTGTGGCCGGATGTGCCAGCCGTATACCTTGCAATCCAAAGGCACCGTAGTGGGGGTTTTATAGTCGTATGTGCTGTATCAAGTACTTAACAATTACTTATGGGGCGTTGGCCTCTCTGACCTCGAAGGATTCTGTAATAACTACAATCGGCATTTCATTAGAAAAAGTGAAGGCTTGGGTGCTGTCTAAAGCGAATAAGTAAAAAATGAGATCTACGTTGTTTAGAGCGTCAGAGACTCAAGAAATGGCTGCTGACAGATGGTCAAAGCAATTGAAATGCCTGCACCAAGCAAGCGTAAACTTTCAAAGCAACCGCCCCGTCACGCGAGCCACATCTAACGGTCTGTATGTTAAATAAGCAAGATACTATCGGGGTAATTGGGGAATTCTATGTCCTTTACAGAAGATAGTGTATAACTTTGCAACGTCACTACAATCGGTATCAAGGACAAATATTGCACAACGTATTGTCAGATACATACAATTCCAAGGGACATTTAGCTCGAGTCTTGGTCCATCCCAACCAGTGTGAAAAGTCGCACACCATCCCGGTTAACCAGTATTGGTATTTCTTGTTGCCACGGCTCCACCAACAGGCGTCCGGCTTCATCTAGACGCCGGAGGTCGATCCGGTGGGGCTCTTTGAGTTCATCGAGTGGCAATGAGAGGACAACCACTTTCTTGAGCTTCGGCAGACTGTAGTCCTGAAGTTTCTGGAGCTGCTCCAATGTACGCCAGACAGCCGTGATCAAGGGCCACTCGTTACCCACGGCAAAAGGAAGAACAAGGGTTGAAAGCGCCGTCAATGGAAGTGATCTTGACCTCTCTAGGCTGTAAATCCCATATACCAACTCTTGGATGGGTACGGGCGGAAGGATGTCAAGTGGGATGTAGCGAGCCGTCCGACTGTCTATCGCAAGAGTTGTCACCGATTGACCGTGTGTTGTAATCAGTGAGCGAACACCGGGGGAGAGGAGACCATTTTGAAGGGAGAAGGTTGACCTATAAGTGCCTTGAATGTAGAGAGATGATAATGACGGTAACTGCCATTCCTTGGCAATGACGGAGGCCAGGGGCGCATTGTTATCATCCACAGAGAGCTGGAGACAATGAAGTGATGGAAGTTCGAGCGGGAGAGCAGGGGCGGGAGTGGGTTGATCGGCATCACCTAGTGGACAGGCCATGATTTCGAGGACTTCTAAGGATGTCGCAAGCGAACTGGAAGAAAGGATCGATGACCATGAAGAGGGTAGGAGTTGCATAATATACTTGGGTTTCCAGTGAAGGCGTTTGAGGTTAGGACATGAGGTGACTAGTGATTGCAAGATATTCGGGCCGGCAGCATGCGTCTCTAGTGCCATGGTCAATCACGGTGGGTGGGCCGAAGCAGCCAGGTAAGCGACTTACCCCTCAGCATAGAACACGAATTAACCATGACCTCTAGATTCGGGCAGTCCCGTATTAGTGACGCAACCATTTCGGTATCCTCCTCCGTCCAAACACTCCTCGAGGCGTGGAGTCTCAAGTTCATGAATCGGACGGGACATTTGACTTTGTTGCCTCCCTCCCCATCTTTCTCAAGCAACTTTTTAATTCTTCCACGATAGTAATTGAGCGTCGGCACGTCGTTGATCATAATATAAAACAATTCGAATTCCGTCGCAAGTGCTGTCCATCGAGCGCACGTCAATCTCAGCGCCCTGGCGGTGGCCTCCCTTTCCATGCCTAGATAGAGCATAGGCCAAGGATTCTCGCTGTCATCAATGCCGAGTAGACTGTAGTTCTTCCATGTCGGGAGCTTTGCGGAGAGTGCGTAATCATATGTGGCCCAGTGGAAGATCTGGTGAAGGAGCTCTGGTGGCAGAGAGTCGATCGAAGTCATTGTGCAGGCTCGAGTCTGTTAGGGAGCGTTGGAAACGGTTGGGTCGAGGGGTTCCGATCGGTTGGGCCACCGTATCACCTTGGTCAACTCGCTTTTTGACTTGAGTCGATCACCGTCCTTTGATTGAGGAGAAGGGGATTGAAAAGCGATGTCACGGCGGTCTAAACCTCGGTTCCGGAAGTCCGGTAACTCCCGGGTAACTCCGTGGCAAGGGTGGCGCTTGGCTTTCTGACGACAAGGAACCCCATTTCCTCGTTCGTTCAATGTCATAACACTGCCAGTAACACATCTGACTTCTTGAGCACGCTCCGCTTGGGTGAATCTGAGGGCAGCTAGCCTTGCGCTTCCGCTCTGAGCTACTAAGCAACACTTGCCAGCGTTCCGAGGCCTGTGGCAAACGCGGGAGAAGGAATAGTACCTCAGTCGACGTTTATCGTCGACCGTATTATTACGCAGCTCAAATTCTGTTGCAAGCGCGGTCCAGCGACTGCACGATAATGCTAGTGCCTTAGCGGTGGACCTTGCATGCTCTGAGGGTGTAGACCAGGGATATCCTTCGCCTGCATAAAGTGTCAGATCGTAATTCTTCCATGATGGAAGAGAAGAATTTTTGCTCATATGTGGTCCGGTGAAAGCTCTGGAGCAGGAGTTCCGGTGGTGGAGAGGCAACCGAGATCATTGTGCGCCTACCGAAATCGAATTTTGCGTCTAGTGAGGGAAGGCGAAGCACAGTCAAGTCAGCGGCTTCTTGCTATAACATCTTCAGCAGGGGTGGGCTGACGCGCCTTTCGTGCCAAGAATAACCCGCCTTCTGGGCGGAGAGGTGGGACGCACACCTTAAGTTCCGTTGCGGTCCAGTGCTGATGCCGGTGCGAGCATGTGACACGTGCCTAGCCGCACGATCCGATCACCTCGCTTGTTGTGCTTTCAACTAGACCTCTCTCAGTATTATTCGCGACGACACGAGCCTTTCCCTAGCTTTCTCGCCGCTTTGCTCGGATGTCAAACACGGTCGTCACCATGTGGTCAAATGCGAACTCTAGGAAATTCGCAATCGCGGTAACAGTGACATCGACAAGAGGAGCAGAGTACAGTGGTTTCACAATGAATGCTCATCAGAAGGTACATAGAGGCCTATCTAGAACGATAATATGGCGAGCGCGGTGCCATGTGGTGGCCAAGGGACCGAGCGCGGCAGAACACTTGTCGTCCATGATCCTTACTAGTATGTCCGTGTCAGCTGAGGGCATTATGAAGCTCACGAAAGGCTCACATATCCAATCTTACAGCTTCTGGGATCCCCGTTTAATAGCCTTTCTTCGGGACCAGCACGACCCGAGCCCCTTGGGTGCGAGGCCAGACGCTGGGTGGAGCTGCCGCATTGGAGTTGGTATTCCTCGACGAGCGCGCGGGGCGCTCATGACCTCCTTCCGCAATAAGCTGGAGCGTAATCGTGGGCAGGGCTAGTGGTTCGTCATAGCGAAGAATGCGAACGGTGATGTTCGTCATAAGCCTGGATATGAACCGAAGTAAGCCCGAGTTAGGCAGCGAAAGTCGTTCGGGTAGGACGAGGCGGTCGACACCGGGAAGACTATCGGCCTGGGAGGGCACAGGGGCTACCGTGTGTGCTATCTTATTGAGACGTGGCATGTACAGCGGAAAGATTGGACAAAGTCAGTAGCGAGAGAACAGAGTGCGAGGAAGACCTAATAAGATGGAGGGGATTTGAAGGGTGCTAACACTGCTGCCGTTAGCTACTTATATTATTATAAGGTGGGTGGGATTAGCTCTCGCAATAATACACACACGGGCAAGCCATGCCCACAGAGCCGGTGGTACTGTACGTCACAGAAGTGGTAAATTCACCCCCGATTTGGAAAGTACTCGCTAGCTCCCCCCTTCCCAAACAATGGACCCTGATTTGTCCGAACTGACATAGGACCACGAGACACCAATTGCAAAAAGACTCGCAAAGCTGACCTTTGGACCCAAATGCCCGGTCAACATTGGTCGGGTGAAGCCAAAAGGGGAGCGTTGGTAATGTTCTCCGGGGCGACTGCGTTCCCGTCTGTTCGAGCCACTGATAAGGGGGTTTCCGCCCCTTGAATGTCGGTACTCTGGACCCGAGCCAAGTCTTCAATACTGTAGTGCTCCTCGCGTGCCGGAAAATGGTGCCGTGTATCCTTTCATTGGTCTCGTTCACACAGCCGTTTCCTAGCGATTCCGATAGTATTTGTTCTCTCCAGCTAGTCCACGCTGGTTCGAGCCCTGTTCCGTATTCGGAAATGTGGAGACGGTAACCGGTAGTCATTAAGCAGAAATTCTCCGGGACCGACTTACTGATGTCGATTTCTGATAGAGCCCCAAGTCGAAGCGACCCGCACCGGCTGAAATAGAATTTGAGGAACAGCATAACCCCACAAATCACATGGAAATTGTAGCAGGGCGACCAAGTGCCCGGTTACACGAGGTAGATTTTGGTTGCTACAAAGTCTGACTGGCCCCTGCATGGACTCGCAGTGGGGTGAAAACTAATCTTGATTGGGGCAGTCAAGATCTCGGGAGTCCGGTAGCTCCGTGCCATGGCAGCAGCGTTGGCGCAACAGCGAAACCATCCACATCCTTCATAAATGCATCTTTCAAGACCATGATGCCACCAACACCCAAAGTCAAGATATATCACGTTCGGAATATCTCAAATCCCGGCCCTTTGGAAGACGCCTGCGATCACACACATTGCAGAACGCCGACCTAGCGACCAGGGGATCCATCTCCTCTAAACGGAACCTCCACGATTGGTTCACAATGAGTTGATCATAGGACCAAATACCCTGCGGACTGTTATTGGTGCTCCCGCTCGTCAATCATGTCGAAGCGCCAGTCGTTTCAATCCTGACTGGCCGGATGCCCCAAGTCCGCCGACCCGCGGTTCCCTGGCCTTCAACAAGGCACGGCCGAAGCGAGACGGTCCATTTGTGTTCGCCAAGGATGTGCCTAAGAAGTGAGTCGTAGTGGAATCCTGTCGGCTGCTCCCCATATTTAACACAGCCGCTTCAGGCCATCGACTCGCTAGATAGGCATGGCATGATGAGGCTCGTCACCCGCGAGAGCAGGCGAACACCATCCTTCGCCGCCTGCATCGGGTCGCCGTCATACCGGGATAGTGTCAAGTACAATTAGTCCGGTCTTGGAAGGTCGACATCAGGCTGGAAGCCCGGCCTTCCGCTCCAGCGAGCGCCGTTGGGAACGGCTTTCGACCAGGTCATGGCCGGCCCTATCTATCTCCGATATGGTTCAATGTTATCAATCAATATTTCAGTCATTTTCAACGGCTAGAAGACACTGGTGGTCAAAAGCGGATGCTTTCGGGGGCCGTGCTTGGTTCCTCGGCGAGGGAGAACGGCCGAAGTGAGTTCCTCGTCTTGATCATTCGTCCTTCGCATCTTTAGTTAACATAAGTACCATCGTATACACGTAGCAAAGTTTCAGGCCGCCGTAGATGCTTTCGCTTGGCATTCCATCAAGTGTCCGTCGGCTTTTCCCACAGGAGATTTCCGGCGTCCAAATCTCGCCGCGAAGTTGCTCCGGATCTGGTTCCAACTCGCTTTCAACGACCCTGATTGTCTCACTCGGGGTGCCTTCGGCCGGAAAGGAAGTACCTCACCGAACCTTCCGCCTCGGTCGCAATTGCATCGTCCTGGCAAGCACTATTCTATTTCACACCAATCACTATCCGGCGCGTGTGAAATCTCCCCCACCACCCAATCGGATTTCAACTGTCCTTCCGAGGAAACTGGTGGCCATAGCCCTGATGGAGGTGCTGCTTTTAGGCTGAACGGTTTACACTACGCCAATGGGAGATTTAAACCCCAAAAGATTACATCGTGGGCGTGCGCGACACGAAGAAAACTTTTAAGGGTGCTCAAGGTCCCTAATATGCAGTTCTATTTCACGATTTCTTGCATATAATACCGTTCCGGTCGTGGGGTGAGTGAAGTAATAGATAACGAGTATTAGTAGGACAAAGTAAGTAGATGATTAACCATTCCTGCTGGCTTTGGAATGGTCAAGCTTGTGCTCACCAATCCGGATTTTCATCTTCATTCCAGAGCTCAAAGTAGGATACGGAACTGAGTGGCTCACTAGCAACGAAAACCCGGAACATCCATTTAGCCTATCAATCCTGTCCTGCGTATGTCGAATTGTATTCATCTTCTCCGACGTTCTTTACGACCGAACTTTCGTCGATCTTACAGTCGACCAGAAAACCCCATGTTGGAAGAAGGGCACTGTTTCGGTGGAACTTCATGCCTGGTCTCAAGAACCCGCAATATGTGGCAACTATGACGCCGCCCTTGAACCTGATTTTGGAAAAGTTGCTCTCAAAAGCTCTCCAGCATCGATGGAAGATATGTGGCCCGATGCGGCCCCTCCCTGCCCGAGCGGACCGGCTCATCGAGCCAGTCGTATTTAATCCTTCGCCTTGAGGCGGGATTCTGTCTCAACAGCCCTTGGTTTGTCTCTATCTGATTGTCTTCAACAAAATGCTAAGTCTTGGTACGCTCGTCCTTGTGAACCCATCGTGCTTCTTTCGCCTTATCCTCGCCTTGCTTTCACAGGTGGTCCCTTCGTCAAACTGTCTGCGCTTCTGGGCGCTCTCTCAGTTTTGCCGTCCCTCTCCAATGCCTTCAGCAACCCCGTCATCTGGGAAGATCTTGCTGACCTCGACATTAGGCGCGTCGGGAGCACCTACTACTACTCCTCCTCTACTATGCACTACTCTCCTGGTGCTCCTATCCTTCGCTCTTACGACCTTTTCAATTGGGAGTACATCGGCCACTCCGTTCCTACTCTCGACTTCGGCAATGCGTACAGCTTGGTCGGCGGCCAGGCGTACGTCCAGGGTATTTGGGCTTCGTTCTTCGGCTATCATTCGTCGAAGAACACCTGGTTCTGGGGCGGGTGCATCGACTTTTCCAAGACCTACATCTACTCCGCTTCCTCCGTTACGGGACCATGGTCACGTCTCACCACGATTAACAAGGTGCGGCTTCAATCTCCTTAGTAAAGTATGAAAGCTTTATTCTTACAACGACCCCCCAGTGCTACTATGATTCGGGCCTCCTTGTCGACGACGATGGCACCATGTACGTCTCGTACATTTACAACAATGCTGTCTGGGTCGCCCAGCTCTCTTCCGATGCCAAGAGCGAGGTCAAGTCGCAACAAGTGTACAGTCCTCCTTCAAACATCGGTATGTAGGAGACCTTTGGACTTTGAGCAGTAGTTTCCGTTCTAACCATCCTGTCCAACCAGGGTATCTCGAGGGTTCTCGCTTTTACAAACGCAATGGAACGTATTACATCCTCCTCACGCACCCCGCCAACGAGGAATGGGTCATCAAGTCTAGCAGCCCCTTCGGATCCTATTCCATCAAGGCGCTCGTCCAAAATGTTGCACCCCCTGTGTCTGGTGCCGGTTACCCTCACCAGGGTGGTCTTGTCGATACTCCTAATGGACAATGGTACTACATGGCGTTTATCGACGCGTACCCTGGTGGTCGCATTCCGGTTCTTGCTCCAGTTACCTGGGGTTCTGATGGCTTCCCTGCGGTCACTGTAAGTGTGTTCACGTCTCAGAAGTCTGAAATGGTCTTTTGACCCGACGTTCGCAGCTCTCCGGTGGCAAGTGGGGCACCTCATACTCCGACCCCGCCACCGCGCATCCCGTAGCTCCCCTTACTGGCGCCGACTTCTTT